>PVKS010033354.1:0-21790 GCA_004027875.1 Aplodontia rufa
TTTTTTTTAGAATTATAAAGGGAAAGGGAAGGGAGGGATAAGGGAGGGTAATTGGGGGGGGCACTCCTGGAGATAATTGCAATATCCAGAATATTTACACATTTTATACACATTTTATATTATTTTGTTAAAATCGTGTAAGGTTGTTCAAAAAAATAATAAATAAAAAAAAATTAAAGATGGAACCACCATGAGACCCAGCTGTCACCACTCCTTATTGTTTAACCAAAAGAACTAAAATCAGCATACTATAGCAATACATGCATAACAACATTTATAGCAGAGGAATTCGCAATAGTCAAGTTTTGGAACTAGCTGAAATCCCCCAAACAAATGAATGGATAAAGAAAATATGGTACATATACACCGTGAAGTTTTACTCTATCTTAAAGAAGGAAATTATGTCATTTGCTGGTAAATGGATGAAACCAGAGAATGTCATGGTAAGTAGTTAGCCAGACTCAGAGAGTCAAAGGGTGAAAAAGTTCTCCAAAGAATGCGATGATGAAATAAATGGAGAGGGGAAGCTGGACACTTCCCTTATCTCCAGTGTTTAGGTGAAGATCCAAACAGAGTTACTGTGGTTGTAAAGTAAAATGATGTACTCAAAAACATCCAAAGAACTCCATCTGCACAGCAGGCAACCTATCTCATATAGTGCCCCTGCTTGTAGGCATGGTTGGGGTCCACTGCAGTCTGGCCCACTATGCTAAAGAGCATGTGCTAAAATTTCCAAAACCTCTCCAATGAATCCTCCAAGTTCTTTCTTTGTGATTGTTAAACAGTGCAGTTGGGGCATTTGCAGACTTGAGGCTGAACAGGGGAACCTAGAGAAATAAGGAATTTAAAAAGGGGAATCTCATGAAAATTGTAGAGATGATAGTAGAATAGGGCAAGGAGACTGAAAGGGAACGAGGAGGGATAAGAAAGTGGAAGAGCTGTGGAATGAAACTGACCAAATTATGTGATGTGCAGCTATGGATATTTCACACCGCATTCTACTTTAATGTATAACTACACCAACTAAAATAAATAAAAAAGGAAATAAATAGAAGACTAATAAAGAAGAGAAAGGGGACTGGGTTTGGGAGGAGAGAGGAAACGGGAAGTACTAGAAATTAAAATGGAGCAAATTATGTTATATGCATTTAGGAATATCTCAAAATGAACCCTACTATTATCAATAATTATAATGCATTAATAAAAACATGTTTAGAATGATGCAAAGTTTAGGACTCACATTGATTTCAAGGCTTAGGATAAATGTATAGTAATCAAGACAATATGATATCAAAGTAATAACACAAAAATGAATCAACAGAAAGGGAGAGGGGATCTAGAAATGAAAACATAAATTTATAAATACTTGATATATTAGAAAGATTCAAACAGGGGCCTGGAGCGGTGTCTCAGTGGTTTCAGTGCTTGCTTGGCAAACACGAGGACCCAGGTTCAAACCCCAGCACCATGTACATAACTAAGTGTTGGAGCAACTAAAGCCATGTGAAAAAACTAAAGTTTTTTCTCTCTTTCTCTGTCTCTCTCACTGTCCCTCTCTCTTAAAAAAAAAAAAAGAAAGATTCAAATACAACAAATTGAGGACAGATGATATTTATAATAATGGGCTAGGGTCAGTGGATATCCATATGGAGAAAATGAACCTTGATCTCTATATAATACCTTATTTAAAAATCCCTTTGAAACGAACTACATAGAACTACACGTGCTATGTAGCATAATACAGCTTCTAGGAGATAACATAAGACAATAACTTTCGATCTTAAGGAACACAGGTCTTTCTTAAATGTGGCAAAAACAAATAAATGAAAAGACTGATAACTGGATACTATTAAAATTAACACCTTTATTCATCAACAGATGTCATTAATTAGAAAACAAACTACAGAAGGAGAGAGGACATTTATGATACATATACTAGAAAAACAAGACTCACACCCAGCAAATATGAAGATTCCCACATTTCAGTAAGATACACTTAAAACAAGACTTTAAAAGGCACTTCTCAAAATAGGCATCTAAATAAACCCTACATACATTCACATGCATAAACACACAAATACATACCCATGTGTATTAAGGTGTTCAACTAACTAATCATCAGAAAAGTATAAGTTAAAACCATAATGAGCTATCATGTCACACCTGTCAGAGTGACTAGCATGAGAAGATTGTCAGCACCAATCTACTGCGTGAGGACATGGTTTGGCAGTATCTGCTTAACTCAAAGAATAAATCCACTCCTAGCTATCCCCACAGAGAAATGAAGTCCAGTACCACCAAAAACTCAGAGTATTCCCGCCAGTGGGGTCATGATGGTTGAAACCCAAAACAATTAAAATATCTAAAAGCAGCAGAATATGGACGGTTTGGTATATTCACACTATGACATACCGTGCACAAATAAAATAATGAACTTTTGCATGGACAAGATTCACAAATATAATTTCCAATGGAATAAATGAAACAAAAAATACATACCTTACAATTCTATTTGTATAAAATTCAGAAACAGGAAAACCAACTCTAGTAGTTTCAATTCCTTTGTGAAAGATAATTAATGACTTGAAGGGGATACAAAAAGGGTTTCTGAGGCACTGGTTATAATCTAGATCTTGATCGTGGTGTTGTTCACATTACCACATTAAGTTATGATTTGTGCCCTTTTCTGCATGTCTGTTATTCTTCAAAGTAAAAGTTTACTGGCCCTCCTCCTGCTCTAAAAAGGCATTGTAAGAATCCAGTAGAGAGCTGAGAAAAGCCAATGTCATGATAATCGGGATGGCAGGGAAGAGATCTAGTCAGGAAGTATTCTGGATATAAATTAGCTGGCCCATTTTCATTGAGTAGATATGGGGACTAAGGGAGGTAAAAAGTCTAAAATGAATTTCAGGTTTCTTTTGGCTTCAGAGGTGAAATGGATGGAGATCAAAACTTCAGGAGGAACATGTTGAGCTACAGATGCCTGTGGCAATCCATCGGAACAGCTCTGGCAGCTTATTAATTGGGAGTTGGGTGGAACTGCCTAAGCAGGAGATGTGGGTGCAGGAGTCAGCAGCATCTCTGGGGATAATTAAAATAATAAGACTGGAGGGAATCACTCACAGGAGAACATGGGGCTGGAAAAGACTGTGAACCAGCACCCTGGGGAGCGCGACCTGGAAGAGCGCACAGGAAGAGGAAACTGGAACCAGGACAGGGAAGTTTCAACTGCAGAAACAGAAAAGGAACCAAGAGACTCCAGTGGTGGAAGCCCAGCCCTGGAGGAACACAATGCAGCATGACCGAGGAAGTTACTTCTCTTGAAAAGCCTGGCTGCAAGGCAGACTGTGAACTCTGTAGCTGTGCTTCCTGGGCAAGTTATTTCTCATCTCTGAGCCAGAGTTCCTTCAACAACACAGTGAGAAATATTTAGTGCCAATGTGAAAGGATATATTGTAAGAAATGAAAAAAGATAATGCATACGGAGTGTTCAGGAAATAGTGAGGGGTCCTTGCACAGGGTCACCGTGATCTTCATATGTGGTACTCAAGCAGGGTATTCCTTCTCAGGATGGGAAGCACTGGGACAAGCCACAGGCCAAACAGAAAGCCAGCAGATCAAAGTCACTGACTATCCTGGAGAGGAAGTAGAAAGGGCAGGACCAATAACCACAGGTGGATGGGGACACCCAATGTTCTGCCACAGGTAAGAACAGATGGAAGGACAGACACATCTGAAGTGGTGGACCCTACAGGGAGAGGGACCAACCCTACAAAGACTTCTACCATGAATTTGGTACCTTTGGAAAGCACCCCTAGGTTTGGAACAATCAGTATAGGTACTAGAGACACCATAGGAAATATCAAGTTTCATCTATTCACCTGCCACTCATCACATCTGACAGACACCTGCCCAGTGTCTCCTCCATGACTTGTGGGAATAAGAAATCACTCTTCAGGAGATGATGTCCTTCAAGGATGTTGAATAGGGAAGAAAAGCAGAGTTGATTATATATATACTGAACATCTCCTATGCACCAAGCTATGAGCTTACTGCCTGACAGATACCTAATGTCACAATGTCTCTTGCCACAACTAGAAGGTAAAACTCACTATTCTCATAGTGCATTTGTAAACACCAAAGCTTGAAAAGCCCAAGGTCACACTGGATTCAGGAGTGGGAGAAAAGACATGCATATGAATTACACAGCAGTATGGTGAAGTGGGGTTCACAGATGTGCAAGGCATTCTGGGAATTACAGAGGGTTCAATAAAGAAACTGACTTAAGAGTTAGGTTTTGAACAAAGCTTTTCCCTAAATAAAAAAAAGTTAAAGGGAAAAAAAGTCAAACAAGGTCCAATGTCACAGGAACATATGTGCATACAACTTACTACCTACCGAGAGAGTTATCTGTGGGATCTGATGGCCTCCCCATCATCAAAATGTGGCTTTATCTTAAATGAGCACAATTCATTGTTATGACCTGAGTTACACTGGATTTTCTCCAAGCTGTCCTGACTACACAGAATTGTCCTTCTGTACTATCAAATCCCCAGATTACATACTTAGCAGCTGTTTTCAAGATATTTTGTCAAAATTACATGTCATATAGGCACAGATTAATTTGTCGCAGGCGTTTTTGCATCTGGATGACTCAAATCAAATCATCCAGAGAATAGGTAAAAACTTACCAATTTTATCAGTTTTAATTACTTAAAACAATTTTGATGGCCACTGAATCTCTTCCACCCCCTCCTGCCAGATATTCAACACAAAATTGTTAGAAATAACAGGGAACAGATGGCAGAAATAAATTTAAGACATTTTTTAAAACAAAAATGATCAAGAAAAGATTTAATTTATTTTGATTCTTTTCTGCTTAGATATAAACTTTCCAAGGAAAAGGACATTCTTATAACAGTTGGCCTATTTTTTTAAAAAACCCTTGAATCAATATTTTACCAAAATGAAATATTCCTCCTAACCCCAACTTTGATCAGGACCACTTAGCACTTAGAGCTTAGATGTACCCATTACTAGGTGAGGAGTGGATGTTTTAACCTGGTGTTGGGAGCCTTCAAAGATCCAATGCAAATGATGAGGGAATCAGTGTTGAAAGAGCACTTATGTAGACTCAAGTTCATGTTGCCTGTCTCCATTCACTTCAAATACCATAGGAAGATCAGGCCTTAAAGCTGGCATGATTAATGCAAAATGCCTAGTTCTCTGGATGGAGCTGAGAACATGTCCATGGGTGCTACAGTTTGTGTATGTCCCCTAAATGTTCTTGTTCTAGAAGCTTGGTCACTAATGTGGTGATATTAAGTAGAGGTAGAACCTTTAACAGGAAAGTATTAACTTATCTTAACTTTGTAAGGGTCATTTATGACAAACCCACAGCCAATATTATACTAAATGGAGAAAAACTGAAAGTATTCTCACTAAACTCAGCAACAAGACAAGGCTGTCCACTCTTGCCACTCTTTTCAATATAGTCCTCGAAACCCTAGCCAGAGCTATCAGACAACAGAAGGAAATAAAAGGGATATGAATAGAAAAAGAGGAAGTTAAGCTATTTCTATTTGCTTATGATTTGCTACTATATCTAAAAGACACCAAAAAAATCCATCAGAAGACTTCCAGAACAGATTTATCAAAGTGGTGGGATACAAGATCAACACCTATAAATCAATAGCTTTCCTATACTCCAATAGTAATTTGGCTAAGAAGAAATCAGGAAATCCAATCCATCCATTCACAATAATTTCAAAAAGAATAAAATGCTTGGGAATTAATCTAACAAAGTAAGTAAACGACCTTTACAACGAAAACTATCGAACAGTGAAAAAAGAAATTGAAGAAGACTTCAGAAGATGGAAAGACAAGCCATGTTCTTGGTTAGGCAAATTCAATGTAATTAAAATGGCCATTCTGCCAAAAGCACTGTACAGATCCAACACAATCCCCATCAAGATACCAATGTCATTCTTCACAGATACAGAAAATTTAATTCTCAAATTCATTTGGAACAATAAGAAACCCAGAATACCCAAAGCATTATTAAGCAAAAAAAAATAGAAAAAATGAACAATATCTGACCTAAAATTATACTTTTGGACTCACTAAAGTCAAAGCAACACATAATCTAGGGGAACCATAGATATGCAGGGGTAGAAGCGGGGAAGGAAGAGGCAGAAAGGAATGGGAGAGGGTGGGAGAATAGAGAGGGAGCATAGGGAGGGAATCTGTGCAGGAGGAATCAACTATGTAGCTTACTCTTTACTCACCTGAGAAGCCAAATAACACTTATACAATCAATACAATCATTTAATTTTGGAAAATGCACAATCATATAATTTATGGGGGAATATAGATATGTATATGTATATGTGTGTATGTGTGTGTGTATATATATATATATATATATATATGTTATGGGGGAATATAGAAGAGTCAAGAAACTGGAGTGTTGGTGATGTGGGGTGATTCTGGATCAGGATCAGGGGCATATCATACTGTTAGTACATATGTATTTATGATTGTACAATACCACAAATCCTCGATAAAAACATACAATAGAGCTGTAGTAAGAAAAACAGCATGGTATTGGTATCAAAATAGGCAGGAAGACCAATGGAATAGAGTAGAAAACACTGAGAAAAACCCACAAATATTTAACCATCTGATATTTGACAAGGAGGGAAAAATATTGCTTGGAAGAAAGACAGCCTGTTCAACAAATGGTGGTGGACAAACTGGACAACAACACACAGAAAATTGAAATTAGATCTTTATCTCTTGCCCTGAACAAAAAGCACATCAAAATGAATCAAAGAATTAGGAATTAAACCAGCAACCATACAAGTATTAGAAGAAAACATAGGATCAACACTCCATCATATTGGTGTAGGCATAAACTTCCTTAATAAAACTCCCACAGCACAAGAATTAAAGCCAAGAATCAATCAGTGGGATTCCATTAAAGTAAAGATTCTGCACAGCTAAAGAACTGGTCAAAAGCATCAAGAGGGATCCTACAGCATCGAGAAAATCATGGCCTGCTACTCCTACACCTCCAACAAAGGGCTAATATCCAGAATACACAAAGAAGTCAAAAAATTTAACACCAAAACCCACAAACACTCCAATCAATAAATGGACTATGGAACTAAACAGAAACTTCTCAACAGAGGAAATTCAAACAGCCAAAAGATACATGAGAAAGTATTCTACATCACTAGCAATTAGAGAAATGCAAATCCAAATTGCACTGATTCCACCTTATTCCAGTCAGAATGGCAAAAATGAAGAATATGAACAATAAGAGATGTTGGACGGGTTGTGTGGAGAAATGAACACTATCAAACTGTTGGTGGGTCTGCAGACTGGTATATATAGCCATTTTGGAAAGCAGTATGAAGATTCCTCAAAAAATTAGAGGTGGAACCACCATATGACCCAGCTATCCCATTCCTGGGTATTTTCCCAGATGAGTTAGAATAAGCATATTTCAAAGACACAGCTACATCCATGTTCATAGCAACTAAATTTACAATAGCTAAATTATGGAATCAACCCAGATGCCCTTAACTGGATGAATGGTTAAAAAAAAACCCAACTGTGTTTTTATATATATATATATATATATATATATATATATACATACATACATATATACATACATACATACAACGGAGTTCTACTCAGTTTTTAGAAAGAACAATATCATGGCTTTTGCAGGTAAATGGATGGAAATGGAAAAAAATCAAGCTGCGTTAAGCCAAACACAGAGATGTAAGGGTCTAATGTTTTCTCTCGTATGTGGAAGCTAGAGTAAAACTTGGGATAAGGTGAAATTTCCACAAGTTTGTTTACCAGATGCACCAAATTCGAAGTAGGTCTAGTAAATAAATTTGAACTATAGCTATGAAGGGGATGGGGAAAGAAAAGGAGAGGTGAAAGGGTGGCTGACTAAATAGGGGGAAAGAGGGGTTATCAATATAGTAGGGTACACTTGACTCCCCTGAGAAACCAAATAATACTCATGCAGGCATTTAAAGCTAGAAAATTCAAAAATTAATATTTGTGTATATGGTAACTTGTATCTGTAATGGGAGAATTACAATAGAGACAAGAGATCAGCAAGTGGGTGAAGGGGGGCAGATTCTAGATAAGGATTGGGTTGAAATGACATTGTCATTACGTATGCATGCATGAATGTGTAGCAAAGAATCCCTTCAACATGTCAGACTAAGTTGAACTAATAAAAAAAGGAGGAAAGGATTAGTAGAAGATGATTAGGGCACAATGTTACTTTCGTTGGTTCCCACAAAAATGGGCTGATATTGAAAAAAAGCAAGACTGTCCACTCCCTGTGCCCTGGCTTCTTATCCTACCTTGTGACCTCTCCCTCCGGCACATGCGCTGACCACAATATGAGCCCCCACATGAGATCTTCATCAGAGCCAAGCAGAAGCCTGCAAAATCTTCTCATGTCTCCAGAACTGTGAGCTAAAAAAAGTTCTTTTCTCTGTAACTTACCCATCCCCTGATACTTTGTTATAGCAACTGAAAACAGACTAAGACAGTGAGCAAAAGGGAACCTGCAGGGAGCCTAACATGTGGATGATACAGAGGCCACTGTGGGAAGGATTCTTTCTGAAAGAAGAAATTCTGAAGGTAGAAGTGGAAGAAGTAGAATTCATAAAGCTTTTAATTTTAAAAAAATGAATTGGAGTCCTCCAAAAAAAATCCTCAGGGTTTGTTTGTTGGTTGGTTGGTTTTTCCAAGTTCTGGGCTCTGGAGAAGCCACTAGAGGGATAAATGCTGATTTGGACACCAGGGTGTCACTGAAAAGCCAAGCCATTTAGTATCCTAAGCCCTACATCTAATATCCCTTCCCACCCATGCAGCTAACTAACCACTTAACCTCTCTGGGCCTTGTTTTCCTCCTCCGTAAGTCTTTTATTTAATGTTTAGAAGACCATAATAGTAGCAGGCACCAAAGAGTCAACAAAAGAAAAGAAGACCTTCCCCGCCTGACCTCCACTACAGCCCCAACACGCCAATGGGTGCTGAGGTTCTGCCCTCCACTACAGCCCCAACATGCCAATGGGTGCTGAGGTTCCGCTCACCTCTCCAGTCCCTTCTCTCATCCAGGGACACCCTGTGTCCCCCGTCACACAGCACACACGGGCGCCAGGCCTGCACCAGCAGGGGCTCAGTCACTGATTGATAAATGAGTAAAGTCCACCTCCCTTGCAGACACTGTCTCACCTTTCATACACCTATGCCCCTTCTCCCCTGGGACACAGGTGCTGATAATCCCAGCCTCCCTGTAGATAGGTGTGGCCATGGGTTAAGTCCCAGTCAGGGCAAAGTGAGGGTGGTCACACACCATCTGCAGGCTTGGTCCATCAAAACAGGAAGAACAAGCATAACAGAAAACCAACTTTCCCTTCAAATATCAGAAGCAGAAGGGCATGGTGACAGTGGCTGAGGAAGGGTGAAAAAACCTAGGCGCTGAGTCACCCCGGGAGGAAAGCTCTCCATCAAAGGGGTAGAGCCCTCACCTGTTAGCGCAGTAGAGGTTTTTGATTTCTTATAGCAGCCACTCCAGGTCAGAGGGTCTCCAACTGGAGTATGTTTCAGAATCACCGGGAAGGCTTGTGAAAGCACAGGTTCCTAGGCCCACCCCAAACTTCCTGATGCACTGGTTCTCAGGTGGACAGACATGAATTGGAGTCCTCGTAAGTGCTCAGGTGTTGTGACAGTCACCCACTCTACCTGACATGCTGTAGGCCCAAGGGCTGGGCTTGGGGACTCTAGAAGATCTGAGCAAGTGGAGATGCCTCCCCAGCGCCCTGCCTCGTGTTCACCCATGTCTGCATCTGCACACCGACCCTGATGCTCTGAGCTCACAGCCTGTCTATGTGAGAAGACACCCACGTCAACGCACAGCTGACAAATTGTGACAAGTGACAAATGAGAGGAGTGTGGGACAGAATTAGGTGTTATCTCTAAGTGGGCAGCACTCCTCCAAGGAGCTAGGAGCAGGATTTGAGCAGCACAAGCATAGACATGGAGTCGAGCAGCACAAGCATAGACATGGAGTCCATGTTTTCAAGCACAAAAGTTAACTTGGGCCTAGACAAAGGCGAAATAAAACAGCGCCTGGAAACAAGGAGGCAAATGAAGGCTGAGATCGGGCTGTGGTGTCAGAATTGGCCTAAAAGGTGGCAAGGAGCCACTAAAAGGCAGGGCACAAGGGAGTGACAAGAGTAGTATGTGACAAGATGCTGGGGCAGCGGCTGTATCAGCCAGAGGCAGGGTGGAGGATGACTGATGTGACTTCAGAGGAGGTGGATGCAACTCAGGCTTCAGGAGTGCAGGTGACAGAGGCATCAGGGGGGGACACTTGGGAAAGCACTGGCGTGATCAAGGGGCTGACAAGGTTGGAGGGACAGCAGAGCTGGCCCTAGGCTTCTGGTTGGGCAAATGGGTGCACAGCAATGTGAGAGAGGGACAAAGACTCAGACTGAAGGAATAGAGTCAGTTAGCACCGTCTGGTTGTGAGAGTGAATGACCCATGGGCTCTGCAGGCTCAGTGGAGTCCCAGGGCTGAAAACAGAACAACAGGGCTGCAGTGTCATTCCTATCAGGAGGCAGCTGCATAGTCAGGAGTCTGGCCTTTCCCCCAGGTACATGCACATGGACACACGCATGTTCCACCTTCATCTCCCAGTTTTCCAGACGCCTCCCTCCACTTTCATCAGCCCAACACATCTCACTATCAATAAATGCCATTTGGTGAACACCCCCACCACACCTGGCCATTCAGTAGCCAGGAGCCTCAGCCTGTCTTGATGCTCTATTGGGACAGGTTTTCAGAGGACACCCAAGTCCCCTTGCTGTCATAAAGTCTCTCCTTTGTCTTCCTTTATAGCACCCAGCTCTGTGCTCTGCCTCATCAGAAATCCTGCCATCTGGCCTCTCTGCCTCCTCCCAACTGGACCTCCCCTTCCACCCTGCACAATCCTCCTCATCCAGCTCAGAATTCCTGGTGTTTCATCCTGACAACCCTCTCACCAAGGGGTGATTCTCTCTATTACCACCCAAAAAAAAAAAAAAAAAAAAAAAAAAACCCAACCACTGCTGGGGCAGTGCATCTGGATCTACCAATCAGCCAACAGCCTGCTAAAATGCAGATTCTGGGTCAGTCGCTGGGGGTAGGCAGAATTCTGCATTTCAGACTCCAAGGTGAGGACAAGAGGGCCAAACTCAAGTAAGACTCGTCTATGCTCTGTCTCACCCCATGATGGCTGCCACCACCCACCACCCCACCGGAACAGCTCTTGTTTAGATCACTAATGGCCTCGGTGTTGCTAAACCCACTGGATGTTAACATTTGACCCACCCTCTCCTGGAAATATTTCTTCTCTTGCCTTCTGACACTGCATCTCAACTCCCTGAAACATCTGCGTCTAGTCTAAGTTTTTAGAGTAATGCTGGTCAATTCAGTTTTCTCCACCCCAACTGGGTGGTTGAGTCCTCCTCTCTGCCTTTCTAGGAGACCCTGGGGACTCAGGGTCCACCTGTCTGCTCTCTGGACAAACTCAGGTCTGTGCCATTGACTGTCAGAGCTCTGTCTTGCAGAAATTTCCATGATGATGGAGGTGTTCGATATCCACACTCTCCCACATGGTTGCCACTAGGCACTTGCAGCCCACGTGACTGAGAAACTGAAATTTTTATATTTATTCAAGTTTAATTAATATACAGCCAGTAGCTGCCATATTGGACAGCGCAGATCTATGAGAATGAGTATCTCAGAAACGGTCCCATGTCACACCAGATGTGTCTTCTGCCTATGGCAAATTTAACAAATTTGCAAAGCTTCCGCAGAAGGTTGAAAACATTCATGTAAAGGAAGTATGCCTGTCAAACTCAGATGACCTGAGTTCAAATCCTGGCTCTGATGCTTGCTAAGTAACGTTAGCAAGTGCCAGTCACAAACTCAGTGGTCTTCCTATGGAACAACAGGCTAATAGTACTTCTCTCACAGAATTGCTGCGAGTCAGTGAATACAAATAAAGCATGTAGGTTAGTGCCCAATATTTAATAAATATCTAGTAATCTATCTGATTATTAAACTTCACATTATTATCTTACTGTCTTCATTCACCAGTGTGAAAGACAATGAAGCTGCTTCAGAAACACAAGGAAAACGAGGATTTGAACTTGGTCCTGTCCAGCTCCAAGGCTGCTGGTGGCTTAGCTGAGGACAGATGCCCCATATGAGGCTGCAATACCCACCTCCAAGTGCAGCCTTCCCTGTAGACTGGTTTCCAGGGCCACAGAGGAGCTGGAAATTTGCCCATCAAGAATACTGACTCTTACTGCAGGGACATTACCAGTGGTCGTGTCACCCATACAGAGGAACACACCTAATTAGGATTTTGAGGCCAGAGTGCCTCTGGGCAAAAAGGGCTAATCTAACCAAATATAGCCTTGTGACTCTACACAAGTACTTGACCTTTCTAAGCCTTATTTCACCAACTGCAAAATGGGAACAATATCTATTCTCAATACCAAGAGGACCACAGGAGCTGATCTATCAAGAATCCAGCACATGGTGGGGCTCCTGGCCCTTCCCCTTCACCCCCAGCCCTCCTCACTGCCTTCCACCCTCAAGCCTCACCTGTGCAGCCTGCAGTCAAGCCCTGGGGTACTGATGAGCTGTTACTAACGGGGTTCCTCAGGGCAGGGGAGGCAGTGGAAGAACAGCTCAGCTTCCAATCCTCATTCCTGCCACTGAGATTCAGAAACGAACACAGACCTGAGGGGAACTGGGCAAAGGAGCAGTGTGAGGAGTAGATGCCCACTTCCCAAAGACTTGCTTTTTGCCTGCAAATGCTCTGAGATGTCAGAGTGTCCCTGATCATGACACTCAGCTTTTCCTAACATCTTTTAAGAACTGCCTCGCTGCTGACGGATCAAGGTGAAGCCTCTCTCGTCTAGAACCTTGATGACCCTGTACCTGTCTCCTGATTGCTCTTTCAGCTTTATCCTGCAACCCTCATGCTTGAGTTGAAAAAAAAGTCTCCCCAAACTTGACATCCTCTTTGATGTGTGACCCCTCTGAAGGAAGCCTCTTTAGCTGGAAAATGGGTCATGGCGAGGACAAAGGAAGATCACACTTGGGACACTCTGAGGACATAACTAGCAGAGACTGAACCAACAGCACTCACAGGGGGCCAGGTGCTCCTCATGCATTCGCTCTCTTTCCTTATCACACTAAAGATCACTCATCATGCTTCTCAGGAGACTGCGGACCAGTGCCTGATAAGAACACGGGTTCCTTTGTCTCTTTCTGTATCCCTGAGTGCAACCAGCCGAGGCTTGATTTCACCAGAAAGTTCTGAGCACTCTCAGGACCATTATTTGCACTGAGTTTTCCGGCAACCATGCTGGAGTCTCAAGCAGATCTCACTAACAACAAATTTGTCCTTGTTACTTCTGTATCTAAAAACCTTCAAGCTAGACACCATGGTGCACTTCTGTAATCTTAGCTATTCAGGAGGCTCAGGGAGGAGGATTATAAATTTGAGACCAGCCTGGGCAACTCAGTGAGACCCTGTGTCAAAATTTAAAAAAGAAAAAAAAAATGGAAAGGGTTGAGAATGTAGCTAAGTGATAGAGCACCTCTGGGTTCAATGCCCAGTACTGAAAGATAAAAAAGAACCTTTTACAATCCCCATGATCAGGTCTAAAGTTTGTGGCCTGGTCAAATCACGCGTTCCTGACCTGGTTTCCCCATGGCTGTGCCTCCAGCCACCCATACTGAATTCTGTGCTTAAGCTGCACCGAACTTCACACTCTGCTCCAAACCCCACCGTGACTTTGCCCACACTATGCCTCCATGTCTAAAAGTGTTTTTCATTTTCAAAACCCACAATCATCTTTCTGGAGCTGCCTCAAATTGAACCTTTCAATGAGCCTGCCACACCCCGGAAAAAGAATTATCCAGTGCTGGCTATTTCTGCTTTCGCTGAAATAACAGCTGTAAATACCTTTATCCGGCATCAATATTCGGGCAGGATCTGTGCTGGACATATGTCATATTTTATCTGTTACCCAATTGCTTCTCAAATTTTAGCCATGCATTGAAATGCCCTGGAGGGCTTTGAAAACAGATTCCAGAGTCCCACCTGGGTTTCTGATTCAATAGGCCTGGGTAGGGTCCAGAGAATTTATATTTGTGACAAGTTTTAGGCACTGCTGTTGCTGCTGGTCCCTAGCCACACTTTGAGTAGCACTTCCATGTGAACAAAATCACATTACCATTTTACAAGGGAGGGAAAGTCAGGTGAATTACTACAGATAAAGTTACCTAGTGATGAAGTCAAATTTTGAACCCCAGTCTCTGGAACCACAGCCTGAGACTCCTGACTCAATGACAGCAGTGACAGCCTCTGACACTTACTGACAGTTCACTGTGCACCAGGCATTCTAGGGACCGCTGCTGACACATTATCTCATTTAGTCCTCAGAATCTCCCAAAGTCAGGTCTGTCACCCTACATTATAATGAAGAGGACACAGGTGGAGAAAGGGTAACTTAACCAGCCGTCACACAGCCAGTTCACAGTAAAATGGGGAGCCTCATGAAGGGACAATGATAGCACATCCACGCATGAACAATGGTCGTCCTCTGAAAGCAATGCTGCATCCTTCCTTTCCAATCATTGGTTGACATGCAAATTTTCCCAGCCAGACTGCGAGCACCTTTGCGTTCAGAGAAAATTATCTCATTTAACTCTGCATCCCAGCAGCTGGCAAAATGCAGGCAATGAGCAGGTATACAAATGTATTTGATGAATGAATAAATATGCAAGACTGAAGGGGTAAATAAAGGATGTGAAAGCAACCGAGGTCTTAACCACTTGACAAGTAGCTTGGCCTTCTCTACAAATGGTATGACTGGATCAGCATCCACAGGACAATCAAATTTGGCTTTAAAAAAAATCCTTAAGCAAAACAGCAATGACAATAAAAAAACACTTTTCCCCCAGAAGCTGTGGGCTGGCATTCACAGAAGTCTCTGCAGCCAAGCACAAGGCTGCAGGTTTGGCAAAATGAGGCTCCCGCCCTGAACTAAAAATGCTTCTCTTGTTTCCCTTTTAGCTAATTTCTCTCCTTTCTGAGCCTACTGGGTGGGGGAAGGGGGGTCAGTCTACTGGAGGCTATTCAAATAAACAGCTGCAAAGGGGGAAAAAAAGAAAAACAGAAAGGAACTTGTCTGTTGCTTGCAATCAAGGGTAAAAATAAAAGAGGCACAATGAAAACTAAGGAAAATAAACAGTGATAAAGGCTTTTCTTTCCCACTTGCCTGTGGAGTCCTGCTGTGTGTCCAACAATGGGGAATAGAACAGGACTGGGACGTGGGCCCACATCAGCTCCCACTGCACACAGGGACAGAAAGACGCCCATGATGAGCCAGAGTTAAGGGACCGGGGAGACACGACCCTAACAGCCCCCTTCTCCCACACAGAAGTGGAGATTGTGGCTGAAAAGAAGGGATTAGGGCGGGGGTGGTATAGGCAGTGGAGGGTGTGGACCAGGGACTGCTTGGCCCTTGGCTGAGAGATGAGAGTTGCCCTTAGCTCTCCAGGCCTCATTTCCTCAGGCCTGAGGACTTGGGCTTGGCCCACACTTGATGTCCATCAAGGACTTCATCACGCCTACCTCCTCTCTTCTGAAGACCTTGTGCTCAACTCGGGACTGGATCCTAGCATTTGGGTTCTAAGCTGAGATTTGGACTGGACCACTCTTGGCAATGCTGATTAGACTGCAATTTTCATTGAGAAAAAACAGGGCTGACAACCCCTACCTACCACATGCCAAGAACACTGTCCTGTGGCCCCAACAGGCAGGCTCTAATCCTCCTGGTGTCTCCATGGCGTAGGTCAACTTATCCTCATTTTATAGATGAGAAAGGCCTCCATGATAAAAATCCTTCCTGCATCCTCCTGGAGAGCGGCCTGACCCAGATGCGTGGATCCATGTCTACTCCTCCAATTTTGACAGAGAAAGCCTGATTCACCCAGCATCATTCATCTAGAAGGTGGCAGAGCCTGGATCCCCATTCTGGTCTGGCCTGGAGCCACACATTCTACCACCATCCCAGGATGATTGAATAAATGAGCCAAGTGGAGATGAGGGCCACCGGAAGGGAAGAATCTCGGCCACGGCGGGTAGGCTCTGAGAAGCCACCTTTGGACACAGGTGGTCAACCATAGTAAGGCAGGAGCACCAGCACCCAGTGAAGGCATGAGAACCAAGTAGAATGAAGAAAGGAGTGGGACTGGAGTCCAGGCAGTCAGAGGGCCTTCTCAATTTCACCCAGAACAGAATGGCATAAAGGGAATTATTAGAGGGGAGCAGAGGAGTTCAGGGAGAAGGGGATCCTTGGAGTCCACCTCTGAGAAGTTCAGAAATTCCCAGGGAACCCTGGGTGTTTGGTTCGGGCTATAGTAGATACAGATGTGTTCTGGTGACAAGGAAGCAGGTGCACCTCTCCCCCCAAGGGACTGTCAACTTCGGATTGCTCTCAGCTGCATCCTTCCCAGGGCACTGCCTGACCAAGGTCACGTTTACTTGGCTGGTGGTGAGGGGACAGACATGGCTAGTGACTGGCTGTCCTGGGAATACAAAGGTCTGGTCCTCCAGTCTCAGCTCAGGATAATGCTGGAGGACTGTCCCAGCTCCAGTGTTCCACGTGACTGTCTGAGCTTGAGGGTCATAACTGCATCATGAGTCAGCTTCTCCCTCTGCCTGGTCCTGCCTTCTTTACTCGGGTACGGGTTTTCCAAGGAAATCCAATCTGAGATGCTCTTTCTGCCTCAGTACCTCTCACTATTTCCTTTAAAGAATTTTCTCAAGAAAGAATACCCAGAATCCCTGGCAAGGATGGGAAGGAAGAACAGATGGTGCAAACATCTTCACCTGGCCTGCAAGCTCAAACTCCTGCGTGGTGGTTCCATGAACTTAGCTCCCTATGTCCACACTGGGTTGGGCACAGCGGCTCAGCACACTCTAATTGCCCAAATTTTATTTGAGTCTTTACTGGGGCTGTCACTTTATCCAATTAAGTGGAGGTTACAGAAGGATCCACTTGTCATTACAGCAATTCCTCCTTGTGCTAAATGCTTCCAGAATCTTAACTAAGGAGCAGGCATCATTGGAGAAGATGGCTTTGGTAGAGATGGCAGTATTTCTCTTTCACAGAGACACACATGGGCAGGCCCCGGAGCCTGACACGCACTACCCGTGTATAGCAGTTACATAAATTAGACAGGCCTAAATAAGTCACACTGGAGACAGGGATGGAAAGAGAGTGCAGATGAGGCCTAACACCAGGTGGGCACTGCAGGCACAGATTTGGACCCCATGTTACTTGGGCAGCATGGTACAGCAGAAAGAGCATTGAAGTACCAGCCAGGAAATGCATACCTAGTGCCCATGCTCTTTCTTTGCTTAGAGAAAAGACATTAGTAAGCCCCTGCCCCACACCCATTCTAAAAACTTGAACCATCTGACCCCTGCCTCTCTCTCCAGCCATTGCTCACCCATTCACTCCACCACAACGACCACCTTTTATCCCTCCAATGTCCCATGTTCTTCTCTACCTTTAGTATCTCCTACTCACTGATCCCTTTCTCCAGAAACATCTTCTTCCTACTCTTTAAATGGCCGACAACTTCTCATCATTCAGGTCTTTGATCAAATGTCACTTCCTCCAAGAAGGCTCTCTGGGCCCTTTCCAGAGTGGGGCTCACTGTTTACTCTTTATCACTATATTTAATTCCAACAAAGCCCAAATCACCATTTGCAATGCTACACTGGTCTATTAACTCTTTCAAAGTTCATCTTCTCTTATAGAATAATGCTAATAGAGAAGTAGCTAGAGCCATCTGTGGCTATTTAAACTAAACTTTAATTAAAATTAAATAAAAATTTAAGCTCCATTCCTTGCTCACGGCATACACATTTCAAGCACTTGATAGATGCAGCTATTGCACAGCACAGATCTGGAACATCCCTATCACAGCAGAAAAGTCTGCAGAAGAGAGCTGGTCCACAAGACCCACGTTGACCAACCCCTGTATTCCTGGGACTTACAATAGGACCTGAGCACATAGTAGACACTCAACAAATATTTGAGTATATAAAACACACGCCAACAAACAACAAATCTTTTTAAAACAGAGGTCTGCTTGAAAGAACTACAAAGTGGGCATGCTTGTATCTTCATGGGGAAGCTGAAGAAGTGCTCATAGAGGGGGTGACATTTAAAGCAAGCTTTGAACGATGAGTGCGAGAGGAAGGGGAAAGAGCACAGAACAAAGAGAAAGACCGAGGTAAAGGCATGGATAGATGAAAAGCCCATGCCGCTTAACATTTAGACACTTGAAGGGTTTCTTGTGTGGCGGAGTTGAGATCAGAACTCAGGTTCCTTTTCATGGGAAGTCTGATGCTTGGGGTTCACTACTGAAAGATTTGCCTCAGGCAATAGAATTTAATGTGCACTGTTAAAGCATACCTTCAAAAAGTAAGAAAAATCTACTGGTCTTCAACATTCAGGGTGAGAGAAGAATTGCAGGTGTTCATATGCTCATAAGCAGGGAAAGATCCCCATATTCTTCTGCCTGCATCCACCTTGCTTCTGTGCTGCAGACAAACCAGCTTCAAAGGTGGCACAGGACACCAAGCACTGTCTCAGGAGGATGATGCAACTTTGCAGAAGCAGAAGTGCCCCTTCCCTATGCTGGAGGACACCTGCTGTCAAGCGCCCTCTCCCCAGACACAAGATTTAACTACCTGCCTCCCTGTGACGTCTGCATGCTGACACCCTCCTGGAAAGGGGTGACTCGGCCTCAGAAAGCTGGGAGAGGGTGGGGACCACAGGGAGAGGAAGGAGTTGGGTTTATGTGCCCTCGGAGGACCAGGGTTCACTCTATTCTGAAAGATGGGATCATTTATATGAGCAAACTGATCAGAACCGGATACAGGGAGGAATTCCCACTGCACACACGCCTGGCTCTTTGCTTTGCCTTGTGAAGATAAAAGGACAAAGAAACAAAAGACTTGGAGCGTGGAGTTGGTAGAAGCCCAGGAAGCTGCTGTGCATGTCTCACCTCCGCGGCCCCTCTTGCGGGTGCCCTCTTTGACGCAGGGCCCTAGGTCTTTTGCTGGGAAGATGCAGGTTGGGCTGGAGCTGGCTGGGGAGCTCATTAGCGCCTCGCCAGAGCCAAGGGCGCCTGCCTTCCAGGAGGCATGTTGAACTCTCACTTAGGTTGCTTCCTTGAAATCAATACGATGCCTTTGCAGTTCCTCTGTCCGCTCCCCTCGCAGCTGTCGGAAACTTCAGGCTTCTAAGGAGAAGCTTTCGGGTTTATGCACACACATCTCTGCTTCACGAGAAGTAGCATCCTATCCGTTGCACACTGGCCCTCTGAACTCTTAACACAGCAGAGTGCGGATGCTGGAGAAGCGGACTGGGATGGAGAAGCAGGGGAGGGGGTGTCAGGAGTGGAGATTCAGACCTCCACTGGGGTACTGTGGGCAGGAAACGGCATCAGTGGCAGCAGGTGTTCCTAGGGTGGTCCTTTCCAGTGGGTTCAGGAAGGTTTAGGAGACCTGATGGGATGTAGACCCTGAAGCCAGGTCTCCTGCTCAGTCTCAGGACCTCGGGAGATGCACTTCCTTAAATGAGTCTCATGTTGCCTGAGCTGACCTTTAGTTGCCCTGCATGTGGCCACTACAGCACAGGAGAAACTCAGTTCCAGGAGGCTGCAAGCCTCTGGGGGACCCTCACCACAGCTGAGCCACAAGACCCAGGGACAGTAGTCTTCATGAGCTTCTGGAACAATAAGTCCTGTGGAGTGCTGTCAATCCACTTCTGCAGGCACAACCTGCCAGAAGCCAGTTCCTCTCTATAAATAGAAGAAGTGTGTAAAACCATGCTCTGTCCTCCCAACACCAGCGCAAGCCCAGAAGTTGGAGTCCATCTTGCTTGTAGTAACTCCAATAGCAATATCCAAGCCCAATAAACAGATGCTGTTCCTAAGGGCCCACTGATCACAACCTACCAGGAGTGATGCTGCCAGCTCCCCAGGCTTCGTATTACAGGTCACAGCCTGTCCGGACTCTAGAAGAAAAATCTACATAACCCCATATATAAGCTCAGGTAAAAATATATCTATTTCAGAGGACCTGCTATGAGAGTTATTTAAGACCAAGTTTCTAAAGCTGTATTAGTCAGCTTTTGCTGCAGTAACAACAACAACAAAAAACCAAATCTTAATGATGGATACAGACACTTTTTTGCTCTGAGGTCTGTGGATCAGTTGTGGCCTGGCCAGTCTTGGCTGCAGGATGGATTCAAATCTGTTCTATCTCCTTCTCCATAGAGGAACAAGAGTGAAAGAGCATCCTACTAAGGAGGGGTGGCAAGCAAGAGAAGGAGCAGAAATGAGACACCTCTTCCTACTGCTTCCGGCAACTGGCCCATTGCTCCTTCTGCCTGAATCAGGTTACAATCACATGGCCAAGCTCAAAGTCAAGGGGTCTCTGTCAAAATTAGTCAGGAGGTGGACCCTGACCCTAAGATAGACTTAGAAGAGCAAAACTTTACCAGACTACAACACAATCATCCAGAAGTGCTCAAGAAGGACTGGGCAGGCAGCGATATATCAGTAAATGTTAGGGGTCTTCAACATCATCAATAACAGCATTTGGGTGGGGTCACTGGAGGTCAGAAAGGGTTGGGGCAGGTAAGGAACTGATATGGGGAGTGGGCCTGGAAAGTTCAGCCCCTCTCGCTGGGTCAAAACTGTCCCTGAGAACTGATGGGGCAGTGGTAGGTAGAGGATCAGGAAAAGACTTCAATCAAGGGGTCATACCTGAAGCTGTCCTTGAGACTAGCAGGAACTGCAGGAGGTGGCAACTCATTGAAAATTATGAGCTCATGGCAGGGTGAGGAATTACACCCAGGCCCTCTGACCTCCAAACCTAGGTAAATCCCCACTTCACCCTCACCAGAAGGGGGAACGCTTTGAGATGGAATTGATTTCTTTCTACAATTTTTTTTTTACCAAAGGGAGAAAAAAAATCTCTTACTGTTTATTTTTATTTCCTTTAGGCTGAAGCTTAACTCCAAAAATAGACAGTCTTTTTCAGTAGCCCTGTCATTAGCAGTTGCTACAAACACTACCCCCCCACTTCAGGCTCTTGAAAAGAGCAATTAGAACAGAAGTCTCCTGAGAATCAGAGTCAGAAGAGGCTGCTTTCCTGATGCCTGCATTCTCCCAAGGGCATGGACAGGAGCCAGGCCAGTCCTGGAGCTCCCTAAACCTGTGCGGAGCCACCTGCTCTCCTGCATCTGCTGTCCCATGTATCTTGCTGTGTGCGACCTCTCGGGAAATCTAGGGCCACCCATCCCAACTCCACTTTGTGTGTCCTTAGCTAAGTCACTTAACCTCTCTGAGTCTCTGGTTCCTCCCCTAGATGGTGAAAAATCATAATTATTGTGGGTTATTTGGGGCATCCTCACAACTTTGTAAACATTAAAGAACTCTTTGATTTCATAACAGCCACCAGCAAAGTTCTACACACAGTGATCTTAAAAATACAGTAATGAACTGGATCTGGTCTAGCAATGGCTCCTGCCAGAAAGCCAGAGATCTGAGGGCACCTGATGTGGTTTATGATGGTGGAGAAGGCTACCA
>PVKS010033355.1:0-21776 GCA_004027875.1 Aplodontia rufa
AACAGCATTTTAAATTGAAAGAGAGAGTTTGATGATACAGGTTTCAAAACAAAAAAGCATGTATGGAAACTAAGTGATTTAAGACAAAATATTTCTTTTGTTTACATCTTGAAAGTGAAAGGAAAGATGGAAATTTAGGGTACATTTTTCCTCTACCTACAATGTGTGTTTTAAGGGTTGAAATTCTTAATGCTGACATGAAATAAAAAAAGCTGTGAAAGCACAGGTGTGACAGCAAAGTTCTCCAACCATTATGTTCCCCAACTTCCTCCTCTACTCTTCCAGTTAGGTATTATAAAATACAAAACGCTCCTTGAAGCATGTTGAGAAATGCTATCAACACAAGCTTATAAGAGGAAATAAATACTTAGCTCAAGAACCTGACTACAGGAAAAGTGCTCCTGATACCCTTGAATGGTCAGAATACTTCTCCTTGGAAATATGGCTAGGACTGATTCTACAAATGCACTTCAACTTACCAGTGTGTAAGAGTTCAAGAAGTATACAAGACACCAAAAACTAACTATTAACTCCATACCACTTCATTTCAGCACAAAGAAATGAGAAAGAACATCCCTAGAAGGTGCTAAGCACCTCACTAACCTCCTTTGCCAGGTCATTAACTTAGGAAAAAATAAGATTACACAGAGCCTACCGATAACCTAGAAACACAAAATGCTGCATTACAGTTCTACTGCCCTCCCCGCAACCAAGGCCAGAGTGGTAGCAAACAGCATCAATGATCTCTCCTAGGACATGTTTCTGCCTTAACTCAAATTTAAGCATGTTTATGATCAGGACATCTGTGTATACCTAAGGGAGCAGATACAGTCAGCCACTATGTCATCCTCCCCCCAGTTATAGCTGCAGCCACAACTTCAGGTACTGGGCACTGTTTGTTACTGACTCCTAGCCTCATGGATGACATGACATTTCATTCTTCCTGTCCCATTCCTTCAACCCAGTCTATCACTAATCAGTTTAATTTTGCCCATTATTGCTGGATATTATTAGACACTCCACCTTCCTTGTTATCTTGGGCCTTGAATTTACCAGAAAACCCAAAGCATTTATCCTTAATCATACTAAAGCTGATAAATAAGCTTTACATTTGTGAGTGGTAGAGGGCTTGCATATGTGAGGCCCTGGGTTCAATCCCAGCACTTAAAAAAAAAAAAAAAATTTAACATTTGTGAAAACAAGTATTATTCCTCTACAAATCACAGACCTGTCCAAAAAAAAAGTGAGTACCTTCAAAACTTCTAAGAAAAAAAATATTTCTATTAGGCCAACACCCCTATCTATATAGGCCTCAGAGTTTGCCACTTTAATAATGGGAAGAAAAAAGCTGACTTACTCAAAGGCTAACATGAAAACAAAATGTTCAAATTATGCACTAATTTATCCTGAAATTTTAATTCACATATCTGACCAAAGGAGCACTTCCCAATAATCTGGATTAACAACAGCACTGCTTCTCCCAATAGAAATAAAATATGTTGGAGTTGGGAGAGAAACAGTTAATCAAGACAAGTCCCTCATTTTCAAAATCTAAGGAAAAAAAAGATCTGAAAGATGCACAAGAAAATAGGCTTGAAAAGTCCAGCTGCCTATCTGATCAACATTCTGGAATAGCATTGTCAGAACTCCCTGGGAGAATAAAAATGTTCTATGTCTGTGTTCTCAAATAAGGTAGCCACTAGTTATTAAGCTACTGAGTAATGAGAATGTATCTCGTATAAGTGAGGAACTGAATTTTTTATTTTATTTAAATATAATCTGAACTTAAATTGCTACTTCTACTTTGTGGCTACCACACTAGACAGTGCATTTCTAGAATACTGTCTTAGAACCTGGTTCTTAAGTACTTTTAAAGTTCCTTAACTTCCTTCCCTTCCACCTGGAACACATGCATCAAAATTTGTTTCAAAATATTTCATTCAACAGTGTAATCTTGTTATATACAGGGACCCAGAGCTCAGAGCAGTATTACTAGTCCTCAAAGCTTCTAGTAAAATTAAAATCAAGTAGTACCACTGTCGTTCACACAGTTATAATGACAGTCCTTTTTTGCAAACCATTCTGACACCAAGCCCCACCATATCCAACAAGCCAGAATCTAAGTAATTTTTTAAATGTATGATTAATATCATAAAAGTGGTAGGTCATGATCAATCACTTCACATAGCTTTGCTGAGATACCAATTTTAACCTTTCTTCAAGAAAAGAATCTAGGGGGAAGAAGAGGGATAGAACTTTATTAGGTTTCACTTCCAGTTTAGGGAACCCAGGCTCCAACATGTGCCCAGTTAATAGAAAAAAATTAACCTCAATCTTGATCTGATTATTTCAGGATTTTAAAACACCACATCACTTTGCATGGACACAAACTCCTTATGACCTAATTAAAAAAAGTGCAAAATGTATTAGTTCTCACCCTTTTAGTACTCCGCTCTAATACACTGTTCATGGGTTTGTTTATTTTTTTTTAAAGAACTTCAAAAGATTTTTAGTTCTGAGTCTCCCAGCTAGGAAAAGGGTTAATTTGCAAAAACTAATATCAATTTCAACACCATTAAGGATTATGAAGAGATTTTTAGTTAAAATTTCCCAGCATGACTTAAAATATTAAATTCTACTTTTTTTCCCCAGGGGATGGGCAAATAGGAGGAAAACACTAAATGAGAAGGACAATGATAAACGGGGAAATAGCAGCTAATACCAAAAGAGCCATCAGTCCTAACTCTTAAAAGACAATTGATTGGGGCTGGAGCGGTGGCTCAGTGGTTACAGCGCTTGCCCGGCATGCATGAGTATGCAAGTTCAAACCCCAGCACCATATACACAACAAAGTCTTGGAGCAATGAAAACCACATGAAAAACTAAATAAAATTCTATCTCACTGTCCCTCTCTTTAAAAAAAAAAAAAAAAAAACTGCCTCAAACCAAAAAAAAACAAAGATCATAAGATCATGTTTTCTTTAAAGAACAAACATAAAACCCTGTTTCTTCATTCAAAGAGGCAAATATCACATTTGCTGAATATCCCAAATGTATCAGGAAAATGGGATAAGTAGATAAATGCAGTGACAGTTGGTGTGGATACTTATTTAAATCAATGTTATATCTTTATACGCACACAATACTCAAAGGTGCAAAAAAGAACTGCACAAACAAGCTATTTAGTTTTTAAGGAACTGTTTAAGGTGGTTTTATAATCTAGGGCTAATTAGTAGTATTACCAAGCATGAATATTATACTGATTACCTAATGATTCATGCTATGTTCACATGAATTTGAAAACCCAGGTTAAGATGGCTGAAATATGGTGCCATGTTCCAACTGGGAGACTAAAACTAATATAACAAAAGAAGTGTGAGGGTCACACACTGCTGGGAGCCAAGCACTTTAGCCAGAGGATCCACAAAGTAACATTTAACAGATATGATAGTCAACATTAATTCATGAATTAACATAGAATAATTAATGGACTCAGAGAAAAAGAAAAAATACATATGTATCAAATATATCAAATACATATATATATATATATTAATTCTGCTTAAGCTTAGTCAGTATTGTATGATTGCCAAACACAAAGTGAAATAAAACAAATTGTGTTTTCAATCAACTTTATGCTAGTAACCACTTCAGGAATGGAACTTATTGAGAGATTACTCCCTTTTATCCTCATCTCTGCCTTTTCCTCATCTTCACTTCAAACGTTTCTATTATCGAGCAGATCTAGTTTGTACATAAAACTCAACATAACCAATCACAAAAATGAAATACTAATAAAATCTATTTCCCTAAAGAAAATGTACGTACATATCTGTTTTTATGTTAGAAGAGTTTCTTTTTCTTTTTTAACCTTCAAAACAATGAATGGTTTACATAGTAAAACTCATATTTAAATACTCCATTATATTCTCTAAACACAAATCTAAACATTTATGTCTACTATACTGTAAACTTATGTATAAAACACAGTACTTCTCAAGGTTTCCACATTATTTCATCCTGAGATTTTCTGGCTCGGGAATGATGGCACACACCTGTAATGCACACCTACAACCCCAGAAAGACTAAAGCAGGAGGATCACAAATTGGAGGCCAGCCTCTGCAACTTAATCAAGTCCTAAGTAACTCAGTGAGACTCTGTCTAAAAAGTAAAAAAGGGCTGGGGAATGTAGTTCAGTGGTAAAGTGCCCCTGGGTACAATCCTCAGTACCAAAAATAATAAAGATTATCTGCAGCTGTGAAAGCTGTTTTCACTTATATCAATAAGTGAAAACAGGGGGAAAATATTTTCAGCTTTCATCCAAACTACTCCATTATTCTGTAATACATACACAACATACTCTTATTCTTATTCCTGTCTTTCTGTAATATTCTAGGTCTGTTCTTTAAACAGCTTTTGAAAATATTTATGAAGAATCTTTGTGCTTCAAAATATTTTATATGTCTAAACAAATTTAGGACTGAGGATGTAGCTCAGTGGTACAGCACTTCCCTAGCATGGGTAAGGCCTTGGATTTGAACTCTAACATAGAGGGGAAAAAAAAAGTCTAAACAAATTTAACTGATATACTAACGATTTCATTCAAATATGACAATTGTGAATAAGCACATATTTTGACTGATCACTAAATGTCTAAAATGAGCCAAAAAAATGTTCTTTTTCACTAAATGTTTAATCCATTTTACCGGGAACTGCTTTAATCCTAAAAATATTGTATATACTATACAAAGAATTTCCAACTTTTATAATAGGGTAATTGTCAACAATTTCCAACGTGGCAAATTTTCCCAGTAGGGCAATGGTCTCTCTATTAAGGAACTTAATTACCCATATGAAATTACACAATATAAACTAAGTGGGAGAGAAATGTAATCTAAGCACTAACATTTGAATTTATGCTCCTCTCTAGGCATTCTCTTTTCTATTTTGTTCCCACAAGAAAGATCACCACACTCTCATATTTAGCAAGTCCCACTGATTAGTGTTCTGACTGGACAATGCTAGGCAGCAAATCCTGCAGCCTGAGTCACTGGAGAGAGCAGCAATCCTAAAGGAACTGCCTTTAGTCTGCTGGTGCCAGAATATTCTGCTGAGAGGCTACTCTGCAAAGGCCTGGGTGTTGGCCTTGGCTAGCTAACTTTAAAGACCTACAGGTTCCAGAGTGCTATGCTGCACACAATTTTTTAGAGAACATATTCATCTTCATTTCCATGAGGTGAAAAGGCAAACAATACCTTCCTAAATTACTTCCAGCATCTACCTCTCTCTAATCTTTCCTATCATACCATTCGTGCCACCACTATGTTTAGTTTGGATTGTTCCTAAGAGGTGTTCTGGATCTCCAGACCTAGCAACAACCCCACACAAAATTCACACAGACAACACCCAGTCACACAAAGTCAACCAATAACCTTTCCAATCAAGGGTAATCATGTTATAGGTCCCTGCACAGTTCTTTATCAGCTCCCCACTGTGCTCAGGATAAAAGTCCAAAGTCCTCAGCAATGCCTGAGCCTGTTATCACCAATTCCTCTCACCTCCTGGGTCTTATCTCCAGTTGATCTCCCTTCACATCTACCAAGTGACCCATTCTGTTCCTAAAATATGTGTGCTCACTCTTTTTCTTTCCCATTCTGGCATTCACTCATGTTATTCCCCCATGCCTGAAAGAAATACTATTTCCATTCTCTCCTCCTTTTATCCTTCCTATAGGACTAGCCTAAAGTGTGTGTCACTTCCTCCAGTTACCTTGCTCTACCCCAACTAGGGTAGGTGCCCCCAGTATGGCATCCTTGACAACATATTGCAACTGCTGGTTAACCTCTCTAAGCTCCCTACTCCAGAGGAAGGGGCCACTATCCTCTTGTTCACGACTGTATCAGAGACACTCAAATATCTGTTGAATACATCCTAAGTTTACTTAATGAACATAACCGTGAATGTGATCCATTAAATAAAAGAAAATATGTTCAACATCAACTGTGACATAACGGAAAGGAGGCAGCGGCTGTGTTATCAAATACATTCTACACAGGTGTCCACAAAAACCCTTAAGTTAAAAACAGCACACTAGGGGCTGAAGCAGTGGCTAAGCAGTTATGGCGCTTGCATGGCATGCATAATAACACTGGTTTGAACCTCACTACCATGTACACAACGAAAGGCTGGAGCAACAAAAGCTACATGAAAAACTGAATAAAACTGATTCTCCTCTTTCTCACTGTCCCTCTTTCTTAAAAAAAAAAAAATAGAAATAATACTTTTCATTATAAAATACTAGCTTTGTGATCACTGCTCTTGTTAGGCAAACTGAAGTTTAAAAAAAGGTCAGCTTTAAAGTACCAAAAAAAGGTACTTTGAAGTCAAGTGTTATATTAGTATAACTTCTTGTCTGCTACTAACAAACTCTCTTGGCCTTACTCAGAACCCTGCTGGCTAAAGGTAAAAGGCTATTCCATTTCCTTAGCTTCTAAGCCTTGATACAAGTCTTCCAACAAGGATCACAATCACGATAATAGTCCCAAGGACTTAAATATGTTGCCAGGAAACAGATCTCTGATACATCCCCAGCATTACAGCAGTTGCCACAGGCAGCTACTTACTTTAGGCCAAGTGTCTAATAATGAATCACAACCTGAGGCTTGTTGATCCCAGACTTTTCCAAGACAGTGACTGATGTCATAAATGTGATGGTAGTAGCACTCTAAAGAATTCACCAACTCCACCCTACACTCCCTGAGTGGAAGGGGCAAGTTATCCATCCTCTTTAAGTCTGTTTCCCCATTTAGGAATAAAGAGATAATGGCTTCTACTTCAGCCTCTTGTGAGAATTAGATTATCCATGAACGCACTTCACAGTCAACCCAATGATTATTTTCAAATCCAAATGAAAGATTATGAACCTAAAGTATTTTCACATCTTCAAGATTTTTCAGAATCCCCTAACTTCTTTTTGACTAATGTTATTCCACTAGGAAATTTTTTAATGAGAAAAGAAAGATGAGAAAACCAGGACCCACTCTATTATAACTTTTGTGGGGTTTTTTGTTTTTTTTTTTTTTTTAAAGAGAGAGGGACAGTGAGAGAGACAGAGAAAGAGAGAAACAACTTTATTTAGTTTTTCACATGGCCTTAGTTGCTCCAACATTCAGTTGTGTACGTGGTGCTGGGGTTTGAACCCGGGTCTTCGTGCTTGTCAGGCAAGCGCCGAAACCACTGAGCCACCGCTCCAGCCCCTATTATAACTTTTGGATTTGACAAATTCCACAGGAATCTATGTGAAGAGCCACTTTCTGGGCTAGAGATGTTAGTTCAATAGCAGAATGTTTGCCCAGCACGCACCAGGGCCTGGGTCCAAACCCAGTACCACTAAAAAACAAAAACAAAACAATAATATTAAAAAAAAACTTTTTAATCACTTTCTTCACTCTTAAAATCACATTCTTAATTTCCATGATAACCATTCCTAGAGCATGGAAAACAGAAAAGAGAAATTTTTTCAATATTTTTTCCTGAAGATGTCCTCACCAGAACCAAATCATTTCCTTCCTGCTTCTCCAAATATACTGAATCTTCAGAGAAAAAAAAGGGGGTGCAGGGACTCAATCACAAAAGTTGAGCTTTTAATTCTCCAATCTCCTTATTTCAGAAATTATCATGTGGTATGATGAAGGCACCTGTTAGTGACAATCCATAAAACCCTAAGTGTTCCAAGGACAATTTAAACTAAAAGTGTGTGAGAGAGTGTTTCTGTCCTAACACAAAATAGCCAATAATACATCCCTGCCCACTGTGAACATTTCTGTGTCATCTTTTTTTTTAAATAAATGGGGGAAAACGGAATTTAAGATTAACTGAGGAAATTGGCTCTCACATTCCCTAAGCCAGGATGACTTGGGGTTTTGTTGGTTTCCTAGCGTAGTGGTTTTTTTGTTGTTGAGTTTTGTTTTTGGTTGTTTTTTTTTTTAAACTTTTTGGGGGCTTTGAACATGAAAATTTTACAGACCACCTGAAAAGTGTTGAGACCTCAACAATCTTCTAACTTTACCCCAGCCTGAACCTAGAGAGGATTTCCACAAATGAGTGACAAGTGAACTGCCTCTTAAAAGCAAATAGGGCACTGGGATATAATTTAGGAAGTGATGATGCAAGTCTCTGGGGAACAGGGAGGAGGGGAGGTGAAAGAGTCAGAGGAAATACCCTCCTGGTGCCTGGGCACCAACTCCCAGCAAGAGGGGGGCTGAGTGGCCTCCGCAAGCCTAGGGAAAGGAGCGCTCTGCTTCACCTGGGGGTGCCAACGCCGCCCCTCCGTTACCTCGCAGCCCTGTGCCCCTCACTCCCGGCCCGTAGCCCCACACCTCTAGCCAGTCAACCCCACAAGGTGGCAGCGCACCCCGAGGGCCTTCTCTGCCCACCCCCAGCTCCCCACCCGCCAGCCCGCCCCAGGCCTCGGCCCCTGCCCCCTCCCGGCAGGCCCGGCCTGGGCCAAGCTCCCAGGGTTCGGGCCTCCCCAGCCCCAGGCCTGCCCAGGAAGCCCCGACGCCCGCGCCCCCGGCCCGGCCCCCGCCCCCACCCCTCCGGGCACTTACCCCCAGAAGCCGCAGGGACAGCGAGGCGGCAGGCTGGGCGCTTTGCTGCGCTCGCTCCCAGCGTCTCCCATGGTGCTCGGCGGCGGCGGAGCTCGGTGGCGGCAGCGGTGACGGCGGCTGGGCCTGGGCCCCGCTCAAAGGAGGCGGCGGCTGCGGCGGCGGCGTCGGGGGGTCTCGGGGCGGGGGGAGGGGGAGGGAGCGGGCGCGAGGGCGGGCGCGAGTCCGGGGCTTCGAGCCGGGATTCCAGGCCGGTCAGCTGGAGGCGGGCCGCACCACTCGGCCTGCGAAGACGGGGGGGCCTGGGGAGGCGCGGAGAGGAGAGGGAGGGGAGCTGAGGAGGAGGGGCGTGCGGGTGAACGAGGACCGCGGGGGAGGAGGGAGACCCGGCGCCCTCGGCAGGCTCCCACCGCCGCTCCCCAGCCAGAGCGATGTCCCGTGCGGCGGCGCGGGGAAGGACCCGAGGCCCCCGCTGGCTCTGGAGTCGCTGCGGCCGCTGTGACGCCCCAGGCCCGGTTCACTCCGCAACGCTCTCCCCCGCCCCCGGAGGCTGCGCTGACCGGACAATGGCCGCTCCGCCCCCTCCCTCCGCGTGCACCCCTCCCAAGGAGTCACAATGGTCTCGCCCGGGGGAGCCGCCGCCAAAGCCCAGCAGCTGATCAGCTGGGATCCGGGCGTGCCACTTTGTTCAGCGCCTCAAAGGCAGAGGACCGGGCCCTGGGCAGGGCCAAGAGCGTCCAGCCACAGGCTTTTGAAGCCTTCGTATTCTTGGAACTCAAAATCCGAGGCAAAATTACCTTCTCCGTCTGAGGAAGGGGAGCAGGTTGCCGAGTACCCTCGGGAGCGGTGCCTAACCCCCCCAGTGCGAATGGTACGCCCCAGGAGGGTGGGGGAGGAACAGATTAGTTGTTTGGGGTAAGTCGGGCCAGTCCCGGAGCAGCGGCGCATGCGTCTGGAGACCCCGTAACCGAGTGCGGGGTGGATCCCAGTGGGAGCGTTTACGAACCCGGAAGTGGGTCTCATTTTTCGGGCGCTGTCGGGGTCTCCTCGATGACTAGGTCCTCCAGGCAAACGATCCCATTCCTAGGTGATGCCGGGGAGCTTTTGTCCCCAAATTGCCAGCCTTTGGTAATCTGTATCACTTTCCATAGCCCCACACCTAGTCCAGGCTTCCAGTTCTACCCAGAGAACTGGTCTTCTCTTGGCAATAATTAATTTCTAGGAAAGGGACCTCTCCCACCCCTGAGCAATTGCAGGAAAAGGATCATAGTCTACTTCTTACCTTCTCCCCCACGGGTGACCTCACCCTCAGAGCTACTTGTCCACTCCCTATGACTTGACTTGAAGACCCTTTCTTCTTCCTCCAGTAGACAAGTTTGGGTTTTGGAGTAAAGGGGGAGATTTGGCTGAATCGGTGATGGAAATTGATAAGTAACCAAAGAAATTTGAGCTACTTAGAGTCCTTTAACGTTCCTTGTCCTTGATCCTTTCTGTTCTTCAGCCGTTTGTGAGAAGAGAAACCCATTATTGATGACTAATTTCAACACGGAGGTAATTTCCACCAGACCTCTTGGAGAGGTGACCTACTACTGAGAGCTGTGTGTGCCACTTCCAGGAAGGCTTCCTGACTCTTAGGAATAACCGCCATGTACTCAAATAATGCTCCAGGGATACCAGTCTCAGAAGAAATTGACTACATTAATTTTATTACCAAATGGTTTTATTTTATTTGTTTATATACCAGATCGTATTTAGTTTGTGCATTCTCTCTGGGTTTTCTTAACATTGATGTCATTTCTTTTAGACTCTTGAACTTTTAAAGAGCAAGGATCACATTTAGCTTCATATCTTAAAGATGCTGTGGAGACAATAATTGCATACACAATGGTGTACGCCTGTAATTCCAGCTACTCGGGAGGATGAGGCAGGATTGCAAATTCGAGGCACACCTCAACAATTTAGCAAGGTCCTGTTTCAAAACACTCAAAAAGAAAATAGACTGGGGATGTACCTTAGTGGCAAAATGCTCCTGGATTCAATCCCCAGTATGGGAAAAAAAAAAAAAAAAAAGTCAAGCCACTTAAAGCCAAAGCAGCCCAAAATGTGAGTGCTGATTTATTATGTGTAGCATTTAATTTAAATTTTGTGAACGTTCACAAGCCTTCAATATTTTTGTCAAAAGTGCACAGGATAGAGGAAGCTGTACAATATACATCTCTCTCATCGATTCATAGTATACTTAAATCTTTCCTTAACCTGACATAAAATTGCCACGCACATGAAAAACTTATAGCCTTTGAGTTTAACAGGTAGAACTCTATTGGCATTTTGATGATTTTTTATGTATAAAAAGGAAATCCTAAAACCCAATGGAAAATGTAATATAAAAATTGTCGACTTACAAGCTGCTTGCTACCTGTCTTGTTTGAAAGTTATCCCAGTCAACAAGCACTTACTGAGGACCTAGTATGTACAAGGCATTTCCTAAACCCACTGGAGACTAAATAAAACATAGCATTCAAACTTCCTGCATATAAAAAGTTAGATAATTTGGCTTCAGTCTTCCTCTCAGACTTCATTTACTGCTATCGTACACATACCCTGCATATCAACCACTAGATGCTTTTTAACATCTCTTATTCCCCTCTGACCCAGCTACCCTTCTCTCTGTTGTTCAGCAAACCCCTATTGCTACTCCTGTTGAAGCATGTTACCTATTCAATGCCTTATCAACTCTGCCACAGCTTAGTTGGTCCATTCTTCCTCAGCCCATATAATTTCCATTACAGGACCAATTTCCATTACAGGACCAATAATTGTCTCTTCTCAAACACCTATTGCCAAAAGGATTGACATTGGAGCAAACTCAAAATATGCTTGCTGAATAGATCAATCTGATAAAATCCAGTCTTAGCCAAGGGTCTTTTTCTGCAACTAAGAAATCCATATTTCATTTTCCTTATGCAAAAAAAGATGTGTGTATAAAATCTTGTAGAACCCAAGGACACACAGAAAGCAACAAGGTCTCACAGAGGTGTCAGGCACTATGGCATCCCCTTGCTCTCTTCTCTGCAATCATATGGTCTTCCATCTTTGCTTCTCTTTGCAAAGCTATTTATGTCTTTTTTGCAGACCTGCTTTAACTGTTTCTCTGGGAACAGAATCCAAGCTTACTTATTCTCATTTCAAGAACCAGCAGAGACAAGTATCTGTAAATCTTGATTCCCAGGAGAAAGAAACTAATTGGTACATTTTATGGCATATCAGGCTCTCCTGGAGGAATATCCATAACCAATCCACCTCTTTGCACTGTGTTCCCTTTGGCCAGTGGCGCGCTGTATAGTTACAGCCTTGTAATACAAACGTGGCTGACAGAGGCCTATCCTTGTGGGTGGCAATTGTCAAAAAGAGCACTTGTGCATTTTCTGCAGATTGCAGCTAGTTATTTAGTACTAGAGAGACACTATTGCAGAAACTAGAGAGCAAGATGGGTGTACACATCTTTTCAGAACTGTGGAAATGAATAAAATTTCCATATCTTAAAAAAAAAAAGAGCAGTTGTGTTCTTGGCAAAAATTCCAAAAGGTATCTACCATAAACAAAAGAGAAAAATGCAGCCTGAAATTCAAAAGCACAAAGAACAATGGACATCACCAGGCACATTGTTGAATACCTGTAATCCCAGTAATTTGACAGGCTGAGGCAGAAGGATCACAAGTTCTAGGTCAGCCTTGGCATCTTAGTAAGACTATCTCAAAATTAAAAAAAAAAAAAAGGTCTAGGGATATAGCTCCTGGGTTCAATCCTCGGTACCATCAAAAAGAAAAAAAAAAGGAAAAGAACAATGGACATATTCAAGATTTTTCCAACAGACTAACTCCTATTTAAACTGTTTTAGGCTTTAGTTTAAATGGCTCCTCTCAAGCCTTCACTGACAACCCCTCCCCAATATGTTGCCTCATTATTCTCTTATCTGGTACTGTTTGTAACACTATCATGGTTGATAATTAAATATATATTCATATGTTGTCTCTCCCAAGATCATGTCTGTTTTGTTCACCATGATATAATGATATACACAATTCTCAGGGCACATCTGGAAGGCATTCAATAAATAGTGACTGAAGAAAGAAGCACAATTTGTTAACCCAATGTAATACCATATGGATTGGTATACCCTGGAGAAATGTCTCAGTCACCAACCCACCTTCCCTAGAATACACTAAAACTCACTGCTAGATTTTGATCAGACTATAGTTGTTTAAAATGAGACCTAGTGTTCTGCTTTCTGTTATGATATTCCTAGCCAGACAACTCTTCATTCTGAGTTCCCAAGGTCTCTAGTTGAACAGTGCTTGATCCAGTTCCTATAAAATGCCCACTTAGTTGGCTGAGAGCTCAGAGAAGACATTTCAGGGCATTATCAAATTAGGGACCAAAGTGTGGGGGTAATTGGCAGAAATGTTTTTGTCATAATTGTCTTGACTATTTTCTGTCACCGATTACTTTCCAGATGAACCTGTGATGTGACTCTTGGGAGTAGTTTGCAATCACCACTGGCCCAAAAGGAGTCGTCTATCTGCTCTATAGGGACTAGTAAAGGATAATATTAATGCTTCAGCAACTGGAGCTCTTTAAGTAGCAACTAAGGTTGTATAGGAAAGAGCCCATATAAGGGCGGTGCTGACACAAGGGCTGCTTCTTGGTAAGAGCCCAAAAGACCTTACTTAACCCTGGAAGGCATGACCAAAAGGAGATGATCATCCACTCTGACACTCTGCCTTACCCCACAACTGTTAACCCTAGTTCAAAGATCTTCTTTGATGTAATTCATTGAACTCAAAAATCCAAAGCAAACTTTATTCCTAATCCTAATACTATCTGCAAAATTTAGTCCCAGATCTCAAACCTAATGCCAACCCTAATTCTGAGAGTTTAACAAAGGCTCCTTGCCTTGTCACTGAGTTATTTTCCCAGATCTTCTTTCTTGTGATACTTGACCCATGTCCACTATGGGGACAGACACCTCCATGACATTCTAGACTGCTGAGGAGAATGAGAGCCAGTATCAATGATCAGAAAAAAAGAAAAGGACCTTGATGTTATAGTTCATATACGGTGTCCCCAAAAGCTCATGTGGAAGACAATGCAAGAAAGTTTAGAAGTGAAACGTTTGGGTTTGACAGCTTTAACCTATTCAGTACATTAATCCACTGATAGGTGGTAACTGCAGGAAGGTAGGGTGTGGTAGGGTGTGGTGGTTGGAGGTGGGTGCTTGGGAGCATGCCTTTGGGATATATATTTTGTCCTCATTGAGTGCACATGCTAGTGTTTCTCTCTCCCCTCTCTCTCTCTGCCCCCACCAGTGCCATGTTTTGAACCACTTTCCACCACCACACTGTTCCACCATGAGGTTCTGCACACCTTAGGCCCAGGGTGATGGAGCCATCCACGGACTGAGACCTCTGAAATGGTAATCCCCAAATAAACTTTTCCTCCTCTACAATTGTTCTTGTCAGGTCTTTTGGTTACAACAGGAAAAAAGCTGCCTGAAACACAGCCTGGCAGGAAAGAAAACTTCAGGCATCTCTCACCTGAGCAGGAGGCAGAGGCCTATCAGTTACATGTCTTATTGCCTAATTTAGGTGCCACTCACCTCTTGAGTCCAGAAAAGATGCAATCCAGGTCATCTGTGTAGACTTAGGAACAAGTGGAATACAGTTGACCTAGAGTAGAAGACCTGAGATCCTTCTGCACAACTGTATATTTCCATGGAAGAGTGGCTCTCAAACTGCATCTTCAGAGGGAAAGATCTCGTTTCTGCTCCCCTCCCTCATTGTGTTTGGTTGTCCAGGGATAGGGTATGGGGTGTTTGAAGCCACTAAACCAGACCCTAAGGTTACTTCTGGCCTGATCATCAGTTGATTCTTTTAGTCACTTATGGTCCAGTTGGCATGGATAAACTCTCAGAGCCAAGGGAAAAGAAGAGCAACCAAGCATACTATCTCCAACCATTCTCAGGAAACTAAAAATAAATGAAATGCAACAGGGAAGAGAAAGGAAGAGAGGAGAAAGTAATGCCATTTCACGTCCCGTATTCCTCTAGTTCATGAAGCAGTTGCTGATTTCCGTGCTGCTCACACCCACTCTGGTGTGAAATTTGATTTTACTGAATTTTAAATTACTTTTTATACCTATTTTTTAAGAGAGAGGGAAAAAGTGAGAGAGAAGGAATCAATTTCATTCATGTTTTCATCTTTTGTTTCTCCAACACTTAGTTGTGTATATGGTGCTGGGGTTTGAACCCTGGTCCTTGCACATGCCAGGCAAAGTGCTCCAACCACAGAGCTGCCGCTCCTGCCCCTTAAATTTATTTTCAAGAATGGGAATAATTGGGCTCTGTCCCCTTCCCCCACTCTGGGGGAAGTCTGCTCTTTTCCCTATGCTTTACTTTCTGTGCTTTCTATAATAAAACTTGTCTACTGAAGAAAAAAAAAAAAGAATGGGAATAATTGTTTTTCCCAGAAATACTTGACCTTTGTGGAGGTGGGGAAGCAAATAGCAAGGAAAAACTTGTCCCTTAATACCTCCCCCATAGATCTCCTTTGTTAACAGCTTGGTGTTTTCTCCTTCCAGGCATTTTTGTATATGTTCACATAAACAAATAGTATACTCATGTGAGACGTAGTGTACTCTAGTTGATTTTTTTGTAACTTTGAAAAACATCATGGACATCTTCTGTATCTCTGCATGTACCTTTGCAGTAGAAATACTGTAGCTAAATGTATTAGGATTCTCTTGAGAAACAGAATCAATGGAATATATGTATGTATACACACAAAAAATTGGAGAGCAAATATGTATGTATAGATAGAAAGACTGATTTATTACAAGGTCTCAGCTTACATGATTATGGAGACTACAAGGTCCCAGAATGTACAATCTGAAGGCCTGAGTACCAGGAGAACTCATAGTATAAGTTCTAGTCTTGAGTCTAAAGGCAAGAGACTGATGTCCTAACTCAAATACCTGCAGGCAAAGAGCAAATTCTGTCTTTCTCAGTCTTTTGTTCCATTCCAACTTTCAACTGATTGGAAGGAGCATACTCACCTTGAGAAGGGCAATCTGTTTTGCTCAGGCCCAATTTGTTTTAGAACATACAGGATTCCTTAACAAAGTACCATAAACTAGATAGTTTATAAACAGACAAACTTATTTCTCTCAGTATTGAAGGTTGAAAGTCCAAGATGAAGTCCCCAGCAGATTTAGTCTAATGAGGGCCTACTTTGTAGTTCAAAGATGGCACCTTCTTGATGTACTTCATGACCTGTTTACCTTCTAAAAGTCCCACTTCCTAATACTATCACGTTGGGAGTGGGTAAGATTTCAATGTATGAGTTTTTCAAGGACATAAACATTCATACCATAGCCAATGTTAATCTCATCTAGAAAAATACTCATGGACACATCCTTAATAAAATGTAACCACACATCAGAACAGTCAAGCTAACACATAGAATTAACCAGCACACTAAAATCAGGGGTTCCAAAATCAGCCTGCCTGAGTGCAAACGTAGGTCCTGCCTCTGCTGGCTCTGGGAGTTTAGGGAAGTTACTTACCCTGTCTGTGCCTAAGAAGGCATGTATAATGAATGGGCTTAGCTTTTTAGCTCCCAGTTTCTCTTTGTTGGTCCCACTTCTCCCTGCTCCCAAACCTTCTCAGGGATACATGCACTAAATGGTTTAGTCAGGCTTTCTGGCCACAAGATTTGGGACTGACTCAGGGAGAGGCAGCCCCCCCCTGCCCCGGGGCTGACTTGCTAGCTTTGTCTTCTGAGACCCCTGTGTCTTAAAGACCACATAACACAGAGCTGCTGAGGGACCCACCAAGTGGAGCGATGCTGGCTGGGGATCATGCCAACATAGAGGAAAGAAGAGAGGTGGGAAAAAAGAGAAAGCCTAACTCATCAAGACATTGTCTTAGATGTTAAGTGCAGCCAAGTCTGAACCCAGAACTACCCTCTAGACTTTTCAGTTACATATACAAATTCATTTTCCCCGCTATATCAATTTGAGTTAGGTACATGCAAAAGGTCCTAACTATCCCCAATAGTATCTACCAATGTTGTAGGCTTGTTGTAAGGATTAAATTACATAATCCAGGAGAAAATCTTAGCACAATACGTAGCATATTGCACAAGCTCAATAAACGTTTGCTGCTTCTACTGTTTCTTTTTAGTAGTTACTGCCTACTCTATTGTATAGGTGAACCCTTTAAAGAATTCCGTCTTGGTTCATTTACCCCATCATTCATTCATTTATGTTCATTTATTCATTCAACAGACACTTATTGAGCACCTACTGTGTGTTAGATACTGTTACAGGCATTAGAATACAGTGTTGAATCTGACTTTAGTACTGCTTATCCTCTAGTGGTAGAGACAAGCAATTAACACTCTTAAAAATGTCTTAAATCCAGTTTACCATATTTATAAACAATTTTACAGTGAGCATCTTCGCCCATTTGTCCTATTACTGTCTTGTTTGTTTGCTTTGTTTTATTTGAGACAGGGTCTCACTATGTTGCCCGTGCTGGCTTCAAACCCCTAGGCATAGGTAATCTTCCTGCCTCCTGAGTAGTGGGAACTACTGCATGTACCTCTGTGCCTAGCTTTTGGGTAGATTTTTTAGAAAAAGAATTGCAATGCTGTTTAACATTCATTACATGTAGCCGAACTTCCCTCTGGAAAGGTTGTACCAATTTACACTCCTTCCATCAGTGAAGGTGCAGGTAGATTTCCCCATATAGCTCAGTAGCCTTGGGATATCATTACTCTTTTTAATCTTTGCCAATGTTAAGATAAAAAATGGTACCTAATGGTTATCTTAATTTGAATTTTGGGGGTTAATGAGATTCAGGTTTACATGTATATTTTTTGTTTGTTTTGTATGGCGGTATCTATGTCTTTTGTCTATTTTCTATAGAGATTTTTGTATTTAAAGATATGAATGTTATTAAAAAATTAACGCTTTGTAATATGAATTGCAAACCATTTATCTTTTAATTGTATTGAGGCTTTTTGCAGGATAAAATACAGAGAAAATATGTGAATTAACCTTGGCTAATGTTTGAATTGCCTACATGGGAAACTTTTCTAAAAGACCTCTAAGTATTGCTTTAAAATTACAAAAAAAGAGGGCTGGAGAGGAGGCTCAACGGTTATGGCGCCTGCCTGGCATGCGCATGTACACGGATTCGAACCCCAGCACCACGTACACAACAAAGTGTCAGAGCAATGAAAGCCACACAAAAAACTAAATAAAGTTGATTTTCTCTTTCTCTCTCTCTCAATGTCCCTTTCTCTCTCTTAAAAAAAAATTACAAAAAATAAGGGCTGGAGTGCTCAGTGGTTGGGTGTTCGCCTGGCATGCATGAGGACCGAGGTTCAAACCCCAACACTATATATACAACTAAGTGGAAGAAAAACAAAAACCAGATGAAAAAATAAATAAAATTGATTCTCATTGATTCTCTCTCTCTCTTAAAAAAAAGAAAGAAAAAGAAAAGGAGAGAATTAAAAGCGGAAAGACAGGAAATTGAAATAGGTCCAGGACAGAAGACAGAAAGGAATCCTATCACCTCAGCTGCCCCTCCCCTACCTCATATCAGGCTGTCTCGAGGAAATGGCCAGGGCCTCCATGGGTCAGCCCAGCCCTTTGGGTTTGGTGTCAGCCCTGAGTTCCCTGGGGTGGATTGTCCAGGACATGTGCCCCAACCTCCCAATTTCTGTCTAGAGGTTTGTTAAACAGCAATCAAAAGCCATAGCCATGTAACTCTGTGAGTCCCCAGAGACTGTCCTGGAGTTTCCCATCAAGTCCCTTACTCCTGTCTACAGAGGTCGTTTCTGGGGTGAATAACACCATGTTTGGCCAGGCAGAATCAGTAACAGGTGTTGTCAAACAACATAAGTGGTTCAGGAAAATGGTCATGATCGAAAAATGCTCCCAATGTCCAGGATGGGGTTGAAAAGATAAGGCTGTGCTCTTAGTTTGGGTTTTTATAGAAGAACCTGACCTGAGGCCTGAGGATTAGGAAGTATAAAGAACATAGGTCTAGCAAGGTGGCAAACAGAGGGTATCTCATAAAGACAGCTGTCATTAGGAGTGATGAGAGCTTAGTCCTGGGGGCGCAGAGCAAAGTCAGACCTTAAAGTCATCATATCTGAGGAGTGGGGGTAGGTGACAGACTGAGTATGTCTATACCTCCTTCAGCCAGCAGAACTTCACTTGAAGGCAGAGCAGCTTCCCTCAGAAATCCCTTGGGCAGAGATACAGAGAGAAGCCAGTGGAGTTTGGTGGGATTGCTCCTAAAATGCAAGGCCCAAGGGACATGGACAGGGCATCTCCAGTGTCCGCTCTGGCTGGGAACAGGGTGTGTGTGTGTTTATGTACAGATTGTGGGCATATGATTTTGCCAAAATTATCTAGAATTTTCTTCCTAAGGCTGCAATTCATGGAATAAGGCTAGCTGTCTTCTGGACAGGAGTTAGGCAGCAGAGTTAAAGTTGCAATTGAGATTAGGGTTGTATTAGGGCACTCAGGCTATTTTTCCTTCCCCAAGTTACACACCTACTATGGGATAAGCCAGGGCAGAATTATAGCCTCATCTGTTACCCCAAGTCACATTAAAAGGACAGAGGGCATGGCATGATTGCCTGGTGTAGGAAGCATGGTTTCCACAATATCCTTGCCGACTGTAGATTCTTCCCAGCAGCCAGGGATCTGGGTGAGGTGGAGACTGTGCACTGCCATCTGTTCTCCTGGCTCCACTGCCTGGCAACTGCCTGGCCATGTGTGCTCTGTGCTCTGGAGGAGGAGGCATTCCTCCACGGCCCATCGGGCAGGACGAGGAGCCATGCCCTCGCCAGGGCTGCACACATGATGGATTCAATGATTATGACTTTCTGATGTGGGGGCTGCTCAGTCATGTAACAGACCCAATCCCATCTGCTGTGTGTTTCTTGAAAGAGCTGCTGGCAGGGGAAATGTGCATGCTGCCCGTGGCAGTGGGAGATATTCATATGCACATGTGTGGGTGTGTGTGCATACACAGGTACGGTTGAATATACAGGTCCCAACCTAGGCATGTGGCATTTGTACATGCACACAGATATGGACATAAACACTGGGAATTGAATGCCACCATGACTCCCTTTCCTTCTTAGAGATCATTCAGCAAATAAAGCATTAATAAACAATAATGCTGGGCTGGAGCAGTGGCTCAGTGGTCACGACGCTTGACTGGCATGCTTGAGGATGTGAGTTTGAACCCCAGCATCACATACACAACGAAGTGTCAGAGCAACAAAAGTCACATGAAAAACTAAATAAATTTGATTCTCTCTTTATCTCTTACTGCTTCTCTCTTAAAAAAATAAGCAGGTGGGGGAGGGGAGAGAGAGAATAGGGAGGGATCAAGGGGTAATTCTGGTTTAAGAATGTATGCAGATCATATTGTTACTTTAGATGCTTTTATGATTATACAATAACTCAATTCCTTAAAAATAATTTTAAAAGAATAAATAATAATGCTAATACATACAAGTGTGTATGTGTGTGTGTGTGTGTGTGTGTATATATATATATTTTTTTTTTGGTACTGGAGATTGAATCCAGGGGTGCTCTACCACTGAGTTATATCCCCAGTTCTTTTTAATTTTTATTTTGAGACAGGTACTAAATGTCAAGTCTAGCTTAGAACTTGTGATCCTTCTGCCTCAGCCTCCCGAGTCACGGGGATTACTGCACCCTGCTAATGCTAGAATTTTTTAAATACTTTCTACTAACTGTAGTGGGTGCTTCACACACATCAGTTACTGTAATTAATACAAACCTTACAACTACTGTGCAAGAGAAGTTTCATCTTCATTATACAGATGAGGATCCCAAAGTTCTCAAGGCTAAATGGTCTGCCCAGGGATTCAGTTTGTAAGTGGCAGAGTCTTGATTTGAGGCCATATTTCTCATTCTGCCCGGCATGGTGCTTGATTTCCATCCTCTTCTAAATCTTTTCAGAACAAGAATGAGCAAACTGGGGGCCGGAGAGGTAGCTTGACTGTTGTGGCGCTTGCCTGGCATGCGCGAGGACGTGAGTTCAAACCCCAGCACCCACGTACGCAACAAAGTCTCAGAGGAATGAAAGTCACATGAAAAACTAAATAAAAATTGCTTCTCTCTTCTCTCTTTCTCTCTCTCTCACTGTTCCCCTCTTTCCTTAAAAAAAGAAAGAATGAGCAAACTGTAGTTTCACACAACAATAGGAATGATTCACATAAAGCTAATGCTGAACAAAAAAAGCCAGACACAAAGGGAATACCTACTATGTGATTCTGTTTATATAAACTTCAAGAACAGACAAAACTAATATACAGCATCAAGAATTAGGAGAATAGTTAGGATACAAGAGACAGGGGAAGGGGCTGGAGCAGTGTGGCTCACTAGTTGGAACACCTGCCTGGCATGCATAAGGACCCAGGTTTGAACCCCAGCACCACATACGTAAGTAACTAAGTGTCAGAGACAAAGGCCAGATGAAAATGTAAGATTGATTCCCGAGAGAGAGGAAGGGTGGAAGGAGGCACTGGAGAGCCTTCCAAAGGAATAGTCCTTGGTAGCGTTTTGTGTCTTGATCTGGGTACTGGTTGCATGGGTGCATCCAGTGTGCATCGATTCATTTTGCTATGCAGGTATGACTTGTGCACTTTTCTACATTAATGCTTTGCCTCAATAGAAAGTTCAAAATTTTAAAACAAAATCTTGGGGCTGGAGCCATGGCTCGGTGGTTTTTGCACTTGCCTGGCACACACTAGGCCGGGGTTCAAACCCCAGCACCACGTACAAATAAAGTGTCTGTGCAACAAAAGTCAGATGAAAAACTAATAAAATTGATTCTCACTTTCTCTTTTTTTTTTTTTGGGGGGTTGTACTGAGGATAGAACTCGGGGCCTTATGCATGCTAAGCAAGCACTCTACCACTGAGCTAAATCCCCAACCTGTGCCTCTCTCTTTAAAAAAAAAAAAAAATCTTGTCAGGAACTGTGAAGGATTCAGAGAGAGGAAACATCACAAGGCCTGCCTGTGGGGAGCTCCTCCTCTAACCAGGGTACAGT
>PVKS010033356.1:0-21789 GCA_004027875.1 Aplodontia rufa
TGTATTTATTTTTTATTTTTTCAAGAAAGTCTTACATTTAGGAGGGAAGGGTTGCCATACAATCATGAATACATTCATAATGACAGAGCAAGCCAAGGCTGATGCCATTTATTGTCTCCCCCATTTGGTTTCCCCCCGGTCCCATGTATCCCCTACTTTACCCCCGTGTTAGCTGGGCTTCTCATGGAAGTTGAAGGCTCCCCACTAGGTTGCTACCCCCATACTCCCTCCCTCCAGCTGCCTTGATATCCCTCCTATTCTCATCCCCCTCCCTGACCCCTCCCTACGTCTCCAGGTATCCTAGGCAAGGTTCCTCCTGCTCATGTAAAAATTCACCCATGTTGAGGTTATTATTAGCTTAGCCAACTTTCAGTCTGTTTCCGATTGTATTCTAGCTTCGACATATTAGAGGAAACATTCGGCCCTTGAGTCTCAGAATTTGGAATATTCCACTCAGCATAATTTTTTCCATCTCCATCCATTTGGCTGCAGATGCCATGATATCGTTCTTTCTAATAGTGGTGTAGAATTCCATTGTATATATGTACCACAGTTTTTGAATCCACTCATCCAGTGGAGCCAACTAATTTTGCAAAAATAATGTGTATTAATACTGTATTTATTTTTTTAAAAATTGATCAAGTGAATTAAAAACAGAAGGCAAATGTAAAAAGATGTGCTCCGTCCATCTAAATATCTGTTGCATGTTTTCCTGAATGTATGAAATATTCAGCGTCCACTGACAGGCTGAGCTGTTGGGGCTAGAGCTCTGCAGAAAGGGAAGAGTCAGGGTATATTTCAGATCACAGGTCCTTGACTGGGAACTTGGAGCTGATATATTGAAGGCATCACAATATTTCTCTTACACTTGGTAGAATCAAGTGAGAGATCTCATACGTGCTTTTTAAATTTTTTATTTTTTCATTTGATTTTTGTTTTTCCTCCACTTGGTTGTGTATGTAGTGCTTGGGATTGAACCTGTGTCCTCTCACGTGCTAGGCAAGCACTCTAGTGCTGAGCCACCTCTCCAGCCCCTCCTCAAACGTGCTTTTTTTTCTTTTTTTTTTTAAGAGAGGGACAGTGAGAGAAAGAGAGGGAGAGAGAAGAGAGAATCAATTTTATTTAGTTTTTCATGTGGCTTTTGTTGCTCCGACACTTTGTTGTGTACGTGGTGCTAGAGTTTGAACCTGCAAGCGCCATAGCTGCTGAGCCATTGTTCCAAATGTGCTTTTAATAAACAGGTCTCTAGCGCATGGGATACCTGGCTGAATATAACATAAGCCTTTTTGTTCTCATACATTAATGCTAGTTAAACTGTATAGACAGAAGTACTAATAATAGCAATATCTGAGTCATTTCTTTCACACTCTGCAACCCCTACAGCAACCCTGGAAACCAGGCCCTCTCCTCTGCATTTCTCAAATTCACAAGTTTAGGCTCAGAGTATTTCAGTAACTTTTCAAAAGTGACTCAGCTGGTGAAGGATGGGCTCATAATTGACAACAGTCCTGTATCCAAAATAGCCCTGGGAGTCACGAAAACCATGGAACAGTCAGAAGCAGAGGCATGCAGACCAGATGGGGGAAGGGAAGGCAAAGAAAAGGGAAGGGAATGAAAAGGCTGAACTTCAGAGAGCACACCCACATTTTCAGAACATTCCTGTTAGTAGGAAGTAAACAGTAAATAGAGACAGAAGTTACAATGGTCTACATTTAAGTGGGTAAATGATGAGATACCCACTGAAGAATAGACAGCACAGAATTCTGAGTATATAAAAAAGAAGTAGGAGAGTCTTCAAGTTTTAAACTTCCGGTTCAAGTATTTATAAGTCCCTGTTTTATTTTGCAGTTTTGATCAAATGGCCAAATATGATCTCCCAGGAATAATAGATTTTATTGTGAATAAAACTGGTCAAGAGACGTTGTATTTCATTGGACATTCACTTGGCACTACAATAGGTATGTTTACAAGGGCCATGTTATTAGACCTCTATGGTGTTACACTTTAAACTGGGGAATAGAGTAACTGCTATTTACAGTGCCCTTAACACTCTGTCCTTTCTGGGAATAACCCTAGTGCTCTGAATGGCTGTGAACTTCCAGTCCAGAGACTATGACTGGGAAAACTTTTCCTTGATTTTGGGTCATAGCCACACATTTATGATGATGACATAATTTTCTACAAGTATCATGTTCCCCAAATCCAATGAAGTAATTCTAAACAGTAAGTTTCTAAATTTCCCCTGAGCTGAAAAAGTGAAACTTAGTGTCATGAAATGAAATATCCCTGAGGAATGATAAATATGTATCAATGGTTCCTTCCTCACAACCAAATTGGACTGAAGTCAAATAAAAGCTCAGGCTTACTTTGAACAAATTAAAAAGATATGATTACATTTGTTTGTGAGCTAGAACAAAAAAAATTATTATGATAAATCAACTGGACTTACATATTCAGCAAATTATTTAATATTTATAGAATAATAAATGTAAATGATATAGAAATTTACAATTTTAAAAATTATCTTCTTTTTAAAAATTTACACTATAAGAATTGCCTAGATCTTTTAGAAAGAAATCAGTTATCTAGTTCCAAATAAAAATTTAAAGGAAACTGATAAAGTAAAACTTAAATTTGTTATTGATCTGCCACTAAAGGATCTAATTTTAAGAGAATCATTCATACAAAATGCAGCATTTTGTAATGTAAAACTGTGCAAGAAACAATGTCTTGTTATCATATTTCCATGATCACCATCATCATCAATAACAGATACAGATCAATAACAGATTACTTTATACTGACAGTTTACAAGCTTGAAACAGGCAGTGACATTAAAGAACATAGACTAAGAGTATCAAAGGACCAAAAGGAGACCCCAAGAAATGCCACTAAGAGGCAAATAATCTTAACATAATTTCTAGCAACTATTGAGCACTCAGGACCTTATGTTTAGTGCTTTTCCTCTCTTAGTCTTCAGAACAACACTACTGTTATTATCTCCATCTCATAGAAGGGGAAACAGATGTTAGTAAAATTAAGTGAGTTTCCCAAGGTCTCTTAGCACATAGAGGCAGGACATTCAAACCAGGTCAGTCTCACTTCACCAATGGGGTGTGTGGGCACTGTGGAGAGACCACTGTACAGAGGAGGACGGACTTGAGTTGGGTCGGGGAGAGCAAGTGAGACTTAGATATTTTGATTTGCAAAGAAAAGAGAAAATGTGATCATCAGTGCTTTTGGTACATTAAGGCATGAAAAGTTCCATTGAGTACTGTTTGCATATCAGACAGAGCAACTTTTGTTATGTAGGAAGAAGGTACTGCTTATAGGACATTTAATATCCCAGGCCCCAGGCCTACCAAAACTCACCTGTACACATTTTCAAAACCCTCTGGCCCAAGGACACCTTGTTCAGAGTTGTTGAATTAATTGGTTAGTTAATTGTTCAGTTGTTGTTGTTTTCCTGGCCCAAACAGTTTTAACATTTATGTAAGCATTTCTATGTGTCACACACCATACCCTCTGGCAGAAGCCCAGGAAGTCACCTCAGGAAACCGAAATAGATAGTGTAGTGCTGATCTCCACCGTCAGCCTTACAGGGCTATGAAAGGATGAATTGCTACTGTTGAAACAGCAAAGAAAATGTAGGCACTAAGTCCTCACTGAGAGCACAGTGGACCCATCAAAAGCCATTTCCATGTTGGAAACTAGAAAGTCTGAATGGCTGGTAAACATCTGGCAAACACTGAGAGCAATGAAATCTTATTCTATAGTGAGAAAGAAAGCCTGTGGAATAACTGGAGAGTAGTATGGTTGAACGGTTTCATTCATGTCTTCAGAAGGGATTATTTACTTCCAGAAGCCTTGGGACTCATTTCAGCATCTCAGAGTTGGGAGTGGAATGAGAACATCGTCAGCATTTACCTCACGTGTGGGGGTGAGGCTGTCTACAGTTCACTCAGCTACTGTCCTTCCCCCGTTAGCTACTCCATTTCCACACCCAAGTCGAATTGTCCATCAATGGAGTAAAAGAAAGGGAGATTTGGGAGCAGAAAGATTGGAAGGCAGATTATTTTTGCAGAATAACTCTGAAAAACTGCCCAACTCACCCACAGGTCATTACAATAGAAGAACACAAAAATGGCCAAGCAGATTCCCGCTTTTGTTGGTAGAAATATTGCCTATGTATTTGCAATTTTCACAGGATTGTCTTGTCTCTGTTCTCTCAGGGTTTGTAGCCTTTTCCACCATGCCTGAACTGGCACAAAGAATCAAAATGAATTTTGCCTTGAGTCCTGTGATCTCATTCAAATATCCCACAAGCATTTTTACCAGTTTTTTCCTACTTCCAAATTCCATAATCAAGGTAGGCTTCTCCTTTTGCCAAAATTTTCCTGAGGATCTCATTTTGGGTTATAGATATGTTAGTTTTAAATCTATTATGAAGTGAAAGTAGGAAATTTAGTAAACCCTAAATCAGACTCTATGAGAATGTGTGTGTGTAAGTGTGCTGGACCGTACTATGTACAGGTCCCGCACACAATCTACTAGGCTCCATCACAGAGCTGAATGCATGCTAGAATTTTTTTAATGTTTTTTTATTAAAAAATTTATTTGTTGAACAATCAAGCATGCTTCTAATGAAAATTATAATATATATATTTATATATATATAAATTCTGAATATTAGTGCTATATTTGTAGAGTGTCTGCTTATAGGTTTTCTTGTTCCATTTATCCGGGCCAGTCAATACATTCACAGTGTCCAATTAGAAGACACTCTTCAAGTTATGTATGATCATGGGTGTCCCAGTTTAGATGTCAGACAAGCCTAAAATATTGTCTTCCATATGGGAGATTGCTGTGATTTACTAAAGTTATGTTCCAAAGCCTCATGCCTTACAGCTCATGTATTCATTCAGATATTTATTGGTATTCTTCAAAGGTTGAAAAAGTTATTTAATTGAGAATTATGAATTTGGAATTTTATTCACTGAAGGGTTATTTTGTTTTGTTTCCTGTTTGTTTTTTGCTTTTCCTTTAAGGTCATACAACAAAGCATACATTTTGCAAAGATTGCCCTTTGAATTTGAGACAATCATAAAAATGGATTTGGGCTAAAATGATATCAAGAGAAACTAGTTTAGAATATCACAATTATTCATTTATAAAAAGATGAAGCCCTGGTTTGCCATGGAGTAGCAGGAATGGGAAAAATATTAATGAGCTAACAGAAGGAAGAATTTCCAAAAGACCTAATGATTCATTTGATACCAATTTTACTGTATTTGTTGCTACGAGGGCAAGTGATGTAACATCCCCTTCACATGGTTGGTAGTTCTATTTCAAAATGTGTTAACATTAGCTAATTTTTTCATATCTGTTTTTATTATTCATTATTATTTTTTAATATTTTTAGGTATACATAAAATTATAAATGGCATAATTATAAAAGCATGATGTTTAACTTGTTCTAATTCAGTCTCCAGTTTTTGTCCTTTCCTCCCTACCCTATTTTTTTTAAATATTAGTTAATTCTTTGTTTTTTAGAGAGAGAGAATCAATTTTGCTCATCTTTTCACCTGGCCTTTGTTTCTCTGACTCTTAGTTGTGCGTGTGGTGTTGGAGTTTGAACCCAGGTCCTCACACATGCCAGGCAAGTGCTTCCACCACTAGACCAATGCTCCAGCCCCAACATTAGTTAATTTTTAATGTTGTCTTTTTCGGGGCATGGTTAAGTAAGATAATCTGTTTAATTCAGAGGTAGAGACATCTACGTAAATATACCAGTTTTTTATATACATGTTGCTGTTCTTATACAGATAGATATCAACCAAGTAATGTTCCTGGCTTATCTTTGTTCATATTCCCTACTGTCAAAATTCCTGCCACTTTAAGTCCCTTTCCCTGGCTTCCCATGGCCATTGGTTTCCCTGGAAGGTTACTTTCCCAAGACTTGGAAGTTTTAACCCTGCTTTCTTTGTGACATCATCACAACCCTGAGGTCCAGTGGCACCCTCTCTTTGTTACCCCATTCTCTACTTTTCATTGTGAAAGCTGACTATCTGGGGCAGCAGGAGAAAGCCAATATGTGTACAAGAGTAATATGGGAAATGCTGCGTTTCCTTCCTGTTCAGGGTGATGTTTCACTTTAGGAAGAAAAGCTGTCTCACCTTTCTTAGCAATAAATGAGAAATAATGGCAATTGCTGAGCTTCACCATGGACAACTAAATTTGGGGTTGAAGACTCCTTACTGCTCTCTCCTTGTAAATAATCTTTGATGCTCTTCCTCATTTGGAAGTGGATGATTCCCAAGTCACTTTTCCTGAAGGACTTGTTCTCCTTGACTGAAACAGCAAATAAATCCCCACGTATGACTCATTGCTAGAATGAAGAGGATATTGAGAAGTCTGAAGATGGATCTTGAAAAGATAATTGTTTTTCACTTTCCCAGGCGATGTTTGGTACCAAAGGTTTCTTTTTAGAAGATAAGACCAAGAAGATACCTTCTACCAAAATCTGCAACAATAAAATACTCTGGCTGATATGTAGTGAATTTATGTCCTTATGGGCTGGATCCAACAAGAAAAATATGAATGCTGTACGTATAATAATTATAGGGTCATTTGATACTTGAAGAAATTCCAGCTTTCCTGTGATTTGTTTTGATCCCTGTGTTCCACTGTATGTTTACACAGCATTCCTAACCTTGAAAGGCACATATTTGCTGTGTGTAGATGATTAGATACTCCATAGACTTTGCATGTTAGGACTTGGGAAGAGAAAGGTAGCTGCATCCTTCCATCCCTGGTCAAAGTTAGGAGCATGGATGTTCTGCGATGAGTCATGGAGTCTCACATGTTCACAATCAGCCATAGATTGCTACAGTTAACATGAATTTATTGCATTTGAATATAATGCATTAAAAATTAAATCCTAGGAAAGGAGAAAAGCACATGCAAGCATTGTACTCGTTTTACATGTGCCCTCCTGTGTGGCTGATTCTGGTTTCAAATAAAACTCCCCACTCAAGTTGGAAAATCTCAGACGATATGGAAGGGAAATGGAATCTCCTTTCAATGAAGAAGTATTACTCCTTTCTCATCAACTCTTTGTTTCCTGTTATTGAGAATTCAAGGAGGAGAAAGAGGGAGAGGAATTTCCATTTAACAGACTAGTGTGACTGAAGAGTTATCTTTGCTATATTCTAACTGTCAGCCATTGAAACGGTTGCAGTGAAGCCTGTCCCCAAATATTCTCCACCAACTTGGTCCATCCCTGTGGTTTTAGAGGCCAAATTACTAGGTTGAAACTCATGGGGAACCATTGTTCAAAACCTGTTTGTTCAAAAGCAAGATTTTAAAATTTCCCTTGAATGAGATCATTGTATTCTAACACATATAATTATGATTACTCTTTGATCTCTATAATTTTCATCCTTCTGATGTTTACAGAGATTAAAGTAATCTTTGGAAGGAATTGACTTTTGGTTTTACTTTTGCAATGTTTTATTTTACAAGAGCCTAGCAGATTTATGGTATAATTTTTAATATGTTCATTTACCAGAAGAAAAGAAAGCAGAAACTCAGAGATATTAAATAACTTGACCAAGGTCATAAACCTGATAATTAACAACATGGGTCTGAAATCCAGGTTTTATGATCTGATGATCTGTGACGGTGGGCTTGCATGCACACGCACACACCAACACACCAACCTGCACTCCCGCAGAGCACCTTCCTCGCTGCTGAACTCCTTGATGTCCATCATTGCTGATTCTATTTCAAAATAAGCAAATTGCCCTGCATGATCAGAGCTGCTCGCCCCACTAGTCAACCTGTGGTTCACTCACTTCAAATGTCTGACATCAGTACAGGGTTCTCTACATGACTCTCCCTCATCATTTTTAAAACACCAATATTCATTGATTCTTAGCATAATTACTCTCTTCCTATTATTCTGTTTCTGAAATGCAGTTTGCTTCATTGGGTGATTGTTATTTTAACATGGGTTTAATTTCGCTTAGAGTCGAATGGATGTGTATCTGTCTCATTCTCCCTCTGGATCATCAATACAGAACATCCTGCATATAAAACAGGTACTCTCCTAGTCATGGAAATCACACCAGTCCTTACTTTCATTATACGGGAAAGGACAGTGTTCACTCTCAGGTGTGCCCCAAGAAGTTTAGCAACTTGCTTCTAATTTGTTCTTGTTGTTTTGATTTTCCTGGATTTTAAAAAAGATTTGCTGTTAGCGCTCATGATTCTTATCCGGAATATTCTTTTTCTAAAACACATTTATTTCAGCTTTATCGGTCTGATGAATTCAGAGCTTATGACTGGGGAAGTGAAGCTGAAAATATGCGTCACTACAACCAGGTGAGCTTCTCAGAACAACCCAAAATAAAAAACTTATTTGAGAGGAAGAAGAATGCTACCTGCTGATTGGTGGTATTTACACTGATGAGAATTTTATGAAAAAAAATCTAATTTTAATCTGCATTTATTTCAGAATTTTTAGAAATAAAAGGAAACAAAATCATTTTTATGTCTCCACCCAGAAGTACTAGATGTAATAATGATTTGGCATATTTATTGCAATTTTCTTAGCATCATGTTGGTTTATACAACTTTTAATCTTGGTTCTTCATTTTAAACTATAATAAGATAACTAATGTTACTGATAGTTTTCTTAAAATATAATTTTAATGGCTGCATAATAATGGAAATTGTTTCAAAAAAATTTTGACACAATAAATAAGTAAGCTCTTCTTAATACCAATAGAAAAAACCTAAGATTCATATGAAAGTTAAAAAGTATTATTCAACATTAAAGAACTGGACCCTAAGGGTTTTTTCCATATAAAATCAAAATTTCTGAGTCTACACATCAAAATTTATAGACTCATGTAGCAATGCATTTTAAATAGCTCCATTTTCAACCTTTCTATTCTCAAAGAGGCTAGGCTTCTAAATATAAACTAGGCACATTAAATTAAATTTCCCAATGTTCACACAGACTATCTTTTAAAAGGTTTTTTTTTTAGTAGTGCGAACACAGATCAATTAAGTTGTTCCTGAGACTCAAAACAATCAGGCCAATTTCTGAGCAATGAAATAAATTGTTAGAGGAACAAGATTCTACTAGCTCCTTAGGACAACAAGAGGTAAATTGCATCATTTCATTTTTTTAAACCACTTAATAAAAATGTGTTTTACATGTCATAAAATTTGCTAGTTTTACTTTTCCAAGTCAATGAATTTTGACAAATAGATTCATTTGTGTAGCCATACCTTAATCAAAGCATAAGACATTTCCATAACCTTTCAAAGTTTTCTCCTCTCTCTTAGACTGTGTCTATACACAAATGCATATATTTGTAAATGCTTAGACAAGGTCCAAAAAAAAAAAAGTGTTAAAGTGGTAGCCCTTCAGGGAGGGGAAAAAAGGGAAATAGAAATGGATGAACATAAAAGAATAAAGAAAGGGCTCACATTTTAGACTTCATATAACAGTATTTCTGTTTTCTTCCATTAATTTTAATGAACCAGTTATATTTGTGTGTTGTTTCTCTTTACAAGACAATGGAAAAACAACAACAACACATACACTCTCAAGGCCATTGTTCTTGAGTATATAGGAGTGCCATTGTCCTTTCAGACTGTATCAGCAGTGAGCTGGTCCTACTTCAGGGCACTTCTGCTTTGTGATTTTTAGATGATTTGACCTCCATGTGTTTACATTCCCCTAGACCGACTTGTCTTTCCTGGCTTCCACTTCCTCTTCCTGAGTTCCCAGCACTATCTCTGTTCCCACTCTGTGTTCCGTTGAGTGTAAGAGGATCAACCCATGGAGGTGCCTTGTGGGGAGGGATTTCTCTCCATTTCGTTCACCAGTGTTTTCTCACCTAGAAGAGAACCTGTCGTGTCCAGAGCCCTTAATACCTATGTGTTGCGTAAATGAAATTTTATTTTCCTTCTTACTTACATCCAGATATCTCTGTCCTGATTCTTTCTCTCCTTAAGTTAACCAGCTCCCTTGCCCATTTCCCTGTTTCTTCTTCCCTCCCTTTCCTCCTGGATGCTCTTCTTACCTTTCATGAACTCCTACCCTTTATGAAAACTAAGCAAACCCACCTTCCCTTAAGCTGCCAGTTCTCTCAAGTCATTGTTCCTTCACTGTTTCTATCAACATTTCAATATTTAGGAGAACTTCTTTCCCTCATTAGCTCACTCCTGAACCTTGGAAAATGTAGTTTCATTCTTTATCCTTCTATTATAAGTACTGTATTTAAAGCCACACTTGGCTTTCAATTGCCACATTCAGTTGTCTATTCTTAACTTTTGAAATGAGCTGTTAGTTACCACAGTGTCTTTTCAACATACTTCCCTAACTTGAAGTGTGATAATGCAATGATCTCTAATTTTTCCTTTCCTTTTTAATTTTTTTTTTGTACCAGGTATTGAACCCAGGGGAGCTTAGCCACTGAGCCACATCCCCAGCCTGCCTTTTTTAAAAAAAATATTTATTTTCTATTTTATGAGACAGGGTCTAGCTAAGTTGTTTAGAGCCTCACTCAATTGCTGAGGCTGGCTTTGAACTTGCAATCCTCCTGCCTCAATCTCCCCAGCAGATGGGATTTCAGGTGTGTGCCACCATGCCCTGCTTAATTTTTCCTTCTCTTTTTGATTGTTGTCTTTGTCTCCTAACCTGGCTACTTTTCCTCCCACCTCTTTCAAATTCTCAACATTCTCCCAGGATGCTTCACAACTTCCATTTTTCCTTGGAGAATTTAGCCATCCCCAAAGTTTCAATTTAGATCATTCCTAGATTCTTTTAGGACCTACCTTCAACCTACTCTTTCAAATAATCACTCTGCATGATACTCGAATAGTTGACTTTAAGACAGAGCTTTGAAGGCTGGAGCAGTGGCTCGGTGGTTACAGTGTTTGCCCGGCATCTGGGAGTACACGGGTTCAAACCCCAGCACCACGTACACAACATAGTGTCCAAGGAATGAAAGTCACATGAAAAACTAAATAAAAAATTGCTTCTCTCTTTCCCTCTCACTGTCCCCTCTTTCTTAAAAAAAAAAAAGAAAGAAAGAAATGAGTCTGCTTTCTCCCCAAAACTTCTGAAAGATTTCCAAAATTCCTCAGCTTGCTATTCAGACCTGGACTGTCTGCCTCCAACCTTACATCCCACCAATGGTCTCTTACAGATTTTATTCTCTAGGTGTGTTGGGAAGCTTGTCATTACTGATTATCATCTGCACTCTTCCTGTATCCTGGGAAGCCCTCTCATCCTCATTTCTGCCTGTTAAAATCCAACCACCTTCAAGAGATTTCCTTTTTTGTTTGTTTTGTTTTTTTTAAGAGCAAGAGGGACAGTGAGAGAGGGAGAAAGAGAGAATCAATTTTATTTAGTTTTTCATGTGACTTTTGTTGCTCCAACACGTTGTTGTATATGTGGGGCTGGGGTCCAAACCCATGTCCTTGTGCATGCCAGGCAAGCTCCAAAACTACTTAACCACCGCTCCAGCTCCACTTTCAAGACATTTCAAATGACATCATACACCCACACACTTCAAATGACATCATAAACACACACACACACACACATGTCTGTGTCTGTGTTTAAGTACTAGAGATTGAACCCAGGATTACTCTGCCCCTAAGCTCTATCCCCAACCCTTTTTATTTTTATATTGAAACAGGATCTCACTGAGTTGCCCAGGTTGACCTTAACTCATGATGCTCCTGTCTAAGCCTCCCATGTCACTGGGATTATAGGCTTATGCCACGGTGAAGATCTGACTCCTCTATTTATGAAGTCCCCAGTTAGAAATAATTCCCTCATTCTTTTCACTTCCATTGTCTTTTGGAAGTGTTTTATGGCACTAGTTTACATACTAGTTTATATATAGATGTTTGTGGACCTATCTTGTCTTGCTCCCTGTTTTGCAAGGTCTTTGAAGGTAGGGACCATGTGTATTTTCTTTTTAACTCTCTCATTGCCTAACAGAGGTATGGCCTTGGTAGATATCCAGTTAACAGCCTTCCCATTTATTTGAGTTCAGCTTTCGCTATGAGGGGCCTCCTCTCAGGAATGCCTTTTCTTTCTCTTTCACAGAGTTATCCTCCACTGTACGACTTGACTGCCATGAAAGTGCCCACTGCTATTTGGGCTGCCGGACATGACATTCTTATAACACCAAAGGACGTGGACAGGATACTCCCTCAAATTAGGAATCTCCGTTACTTCAAACTATTGCCAGATTGGAACCACTTTGATTTCGTCTGGGGCCTCGATGCCCCACAACGGGTGTACAGTAAGATCATAGCTTTGATGAAGGAATCTCTCTAAATTCAATGCATCTACTTTTCAGTTACAAATTCCTCCCAAGCCTATAAGTCTTAGGTGAAATATTAATGGATGGTGAGATCACCCCTCAGCACCCTCACTGCTATTGCTGAGGTGTTCCCTTATCTGGGCATCCCAACTAGGGATTATTTGAGCTGTGCTTCCTTTTTCTCTAAGAGATGTCTGCATCTGAAATCTCTCAGACAGGGCTAAGGCCTCTTTTTAATCCAAGACAGTCTAGTAAGCACTTTTCTATTAAATATACAATGGAGAGAGTAAAGAGGACTTTCTCTGTTCTGTTTTTAAGATATATTTGTACACTTCTTGGAAATAACTCATTACCTTCCTTTTTCAAAGAACTGAGTGGAAGCAGAGGAATATTGGCCTAGAGAGAAAGTCTTTGCCAGGGAAACCTTTTAAGAATACATTTTGCGTGGCTGGAATCACAATTGGGTCAAGAGTCATCATAGTAGTCATCGATACACAAACCATGAAATAAGCTTGGCCTATATCAACAATCTGAAAGAAATGGCAAAGTGGAAAACAAGTAAAATTTGAGTTTTCCAGGAGCCTGTTGTACTACAAGCTAGGGAGAAAAAGACAAAGATAAGCTGAATGATGAATTACCAGACTCATTCATTATAGGTCCCAGCCTTCAAAACAAAATTAAACTAATAAGACTGATAATCATTTATTAGAGGTCACTGACAGAAGACAACAGTCTTAGAAATGATGCCCTCTTGACTGGCTCTAAGGAGAAACTAGGTCAATCAGTCATTCTGTCTCCAGGATAAAATTGCTATTTATACTACTTTTTGTACGCAATTAATAGTGAAAGCAGCTTCCAGAAAGCTGCTAATTAAGAATGGGCAAAGGAAGCTCATGGAACAGCTCCATTACAATCTCTAGAAGATGCTGGACATTGATTTTAGGATTTAGTAGAGAGGTGAGAGTGTAGATGAAGTTTTATTGTCAGTTTCTGTATTTCTGAATGGTGTAAACTCAGAAGAGTCCTTTACCTTCTATGAAGATGTAACTCAGAAGTGTTCACAATCCTCTGGGAATCATTTAAAAAAAAGTGATACACTTACATACTTTTGATAATTTATTTAAGCATAAAAAAGGTAAATGAGCATACTAATATTTACATGGAAGACCAAGGTCTTTTGATTATTGGACACCATGTAGTTATTCTTCAATAAATAATGTATTATTCATTATTCTTAATTTTTAGATTCAGTGTTTTAAAAATGGGATGAAAATTCACACCACCTGAAAGTCAGTTTTAAGTAAAAATCTTGCTATATTTTTAGAATATTTATTTATGAAGATTTGATAATTAGGATAAAATAATTTATCTTAACATAAAACATCTTGATCATAATTTTTTGTAACTTTTAAAACTGACCTTTTCAAAGAGCATAATGTTTTCAAACCAGCAATATTATCTTCAATTCATCACATCACCCAAAATTGATGAAATAATTTAACTGTTGTGATAAATAAAAGGGACATAATTAGGTGAGAGAATTATTAGTTAATTATAGCACTTGATAGGAAGAAGTGGGAAGGTTTGGTTATACTGGATTAGTCTGCTAATAGCCAATAACATTTAAGAGGTATAGAACATTAGCTAATATGTTTTACAGAAATACAGGAGGACTTTGATTAATACAGGAGTCTATTAAGTGGAAATTAGTTGAGAGAATTCCTATTACAACAGTGCTGTGAATCAACCAATCATGAACCACTTGCAAGTTTGAGGTCAGTCTGGGTAACTTAGCAAGACCCTATCTCAAAATAAAATAAGAAGGGTTTGTGATATAACTCAGTGGAAAAGCACACCTGCTTTCAATCCCTGGGACCAAAATCAAAATAATAATGAAGAGAATAAAAATGCAATCCACTGAATGAAATCAACATATATATCCAGAAAACAAATATAGAATATGTGAATCATTTATTGAATTGATTTTTTAAAATGAGAGCAAACATAATAGAAAATGGAAACATTTGCGTAAGCACTCTCAAAAGAAGATATTCTCATAGACAAAGTAAAACACTAAGCTTTATTAATAATCAAGAAAATGCAAATTTAAACTGTAAAGTGATATCATTAGAATTGCAAAAATTATAGCAACCAAGAAGCATAAGTGGGTACAAGCACTTTGTATTCTGTTTTTGGCATTATCTAGCTAAGTTGACAGATCCATATTGCAAGACCTTGCAATTCCATTCCTAAGTTTGAATGCAACAGAAATGCGGATGGATGCTCACCAAAAGATTTGTACCAAAGTATGAATAGCATCTTTATCATAATTGTCCCAAACTCAAAATAGCCCAGAGGTGAAGCAATATGAAAATAATAAATAAAAAATGATATTGTCATACAATGACCTACTTCATTAAAAAACTCAGGTAAGTCTCACAAGCACAATATTCAGTAAAGAGAGACACAAAATAATACATATTTTATGACCCATTTTATGTGATCTAAACACTTGCTAGTGCTTTGTCCCAAACTCAAAGCAACCTGGAGGTGCAGCAATATGAAAAACCTTTGAGGGGAATTGGGACTTGGAGGGAACACACGGAGTCCTCTGTCATCCAGAAAATGTCCTGATAGTAGATGTGGGTGTTAAGCATTTTCACTTGTGAAAACTTATCCAGCTATACATTTATAATATGTATATGTGTTCTCTTATCCTTGCTACATTTAAATAAAAATATATTTTTTAAAAAACCCACTGGTTTTATGCTCTAAATTAATACCCTAAAAAGTACAGAAGAAAAGGATTCTATTACCAATACCACTTATTCACATGCTAGCTCTGCATACAGAAGTAAATATATCAACTATCAAGGACCAAGTAATAATAACACATTTTTTGCTAAAAGTTCTACATGACATATCTGGTTTAAAACTTACAACTGTATGAGATAGGAACTATTGTTTTCTTTATTTTACAGGTAAGAAAGTTGAGACAAAGAATCTAAGACTATACAAGTGTAGGATGATAATTTAAAAGAGGGAGTCTCAGACGCTAGGAGTCACACTATAGAGATACTAGTTAAGATATATACACATCAGAATGGTCTAGAAATGATAATGGAGAGCCATGGCAAAGGGTCATATTTACATTACCATCACCAAAAATCACTTGGAAAAATGAAAGCAAGCGAGACTGGGAAAGTGATTTTCTTTACAACCTCTAAACATCAAATTGAGATTAGTGAGACATTGCTCGTGATGCGAATTATATTATATTTAATTATTTTGCCCTAAATATCAAAGCTACTTCCAAGTAGGCATAGAGTCTAGTAATCTTTCATCAATGAGCAATGGCTCAGACTGGCTACAGATGAATAATATCAGTTTATTGATAAGTTGACAACGTTTCTCCTTAGTTTTCTTCCCCCTAAATCATGCAATCAAAGAACTCATGCTCACAATCCTCGCAGAAGCTCACCAGGTGACTGTAGTTTGAGATGCCTAAACATCCCATTGCGTAGGAGAAGGTAACTAACAATATTAATTTCAATCCATACAAACTCATGTGAAATGCAAATTCTGACTTTCTGCATTTAGTCAATTTCTTTCAGGCAGAATGATTAATTTCAGAAAGGTGAAGCTTAGGTCAAGCAATAACTTTTCTGAGGCTCATTAATCGAAGAGTAAGGCAGGTATTTCCCCCCACCAGGGTTTTGGTCATTCTGATCCCTTCCCCCTTCTCCTGGGAAGGTGCTTAGTCACACTTTCACGGCATGATAGATTGGACCTGGAGTGATCCCCAAAGCCTCACGTGTTGAAGGTGTAGCGCCCAGCTGGTGGTGCATTTGGGAGGTGGTAGAAACTTTAGGAGGTAGGGTCTTTCTTCCTCTTCTCCTCCCCTCCATCCACCGCCCCTCTTCATGGCTTCCACTGTGCTCCACCACACACTCCCTGGTATGATGATCTCCCTCCATAAAGGTCCAAAGCAATGCGGCCAAGTGATCACGGACTGAAACTTTGAGCCAGAATAAAACTTTCCTCCTTTAAGTGGATTTTCTCAGATATTTTGTCACAGTGACAACAAGCTGAACAACACACATTGTCTGGGCAACACATCACCATTTTGGAAGAATTCTCACTGCTCCAAAATTACCACTCACTTTTTATTGTGCTCTAAAATTATCTATTTGAAGAGTTTTGTGTACATCTATTTCCCTAATAAATTTAAAATCGTTTGAGAACAGAAGCCATGTCTTTCTTAACTTTTAGCTTTTTAAAAGGCTAATGATGTTTTTATTAATTAAATAGTTCCTCTGAATTTCATGTGCTGTGAATGTGGTCTTCAAATTCATATGTTGGGATCTTTGGGAAGTGATTGGATAAGGAGGACTCTGCACTCTGATGAACTAATCCATTCATGGACTTGTGGATTAATGGATAAATGGATTATGGAAGGGCTTTGTTATGAAACCCTCTCTCTGGCATGCTTACACTGTCTTGCCATGTGATGCTCTCCACCACATCCTGAGGTTTCAAGGAGGCCCTCCGCAGAAGCTGAGCAGAAGCAGATGAAATTCCAGGCTCTTAGGTTTCCCAGTCTCCAGACCCTTGAGATAAATAAGCCCCTATTCTTTTAAAATGATTCAATTTGTAGTATTCAGTTATAGCAACAGAAAAAAAAAGACTAAGACAAATAGATTCATGGGAAAGTGCAAAAATAGTAGAGATCCCATGTACTCGTCACTGTTTCCCCCCAATGATCACATCACACACAACTGTAGTATACTCTAAAAACCAGGAAACTGGCCTTGCACAATCCACAGAATTTATTCAGACTCCACCAGTTTTACAGGCACTCATTTGTGTATATTCCTGTATACGTTTGTGTGTAGTTTTTATTATGTATATAGATTATGTGACCATCATTGCAATCAAGGTTTAAAACAATCCATCATCTAGCCTGTTCAACAAATGGTATTGGACAAATTGGACAGCTATATGTAGACAACTGAAATTGGATCCTTACCTTTCACCACCCTGCACAAAAATTAAATCAAAATGGTTCAAAGATCTGGATATTAAGCCAGCAACTTTAAATTTACTTGAAAAAGAAGTAGGATCAACACTATAGGACATAGGGGTTGGCACTGCCTTCCTTAACAAAACTCCCATGGCACAAGCAGTAAAGCCAAGAATAAATGAATAGGATGCAATTAAACTAAAAAGCTTTTGCACAGCTAAAGAATTAGTCAGGAGTGTCAAGAGAGATACTACTGAATGGGAGAAAATCTTTGCCTGCTACACCTCGGACAGAGGGCTAATATCCAGAATATACAAAGAACTAAACAAACTAAACACCAAAATCAAAATCAATCCAATCAATAAATGGACTATGGAACTAAAAAGAAACTTCTCAGTGGAGGATGTCTAGAAAGCCCATAAGTATATGAGAAAATGCTCTACATCATTAGCAATAAGAGAAATGCAAATCAAAACTTCACTGAGATTCCACTTCACTCCTGTTAGAGTGGCAAAAATGAAGAATACGAACAACAACAGATGCTGGAGGAGCTGTGGGAAAAGAGGAACACTGTCACATTGCTGGTGCTTTCTAGCCACTCTGGAAAGCAGTGTGGAGACTCCTCAAAAAATTAGGGCTGGAATTACCTTATCATCCAGCTATCCCACTCCTGGGTATTTTCCCAAAAGAATTAGAATCAGCATATTATAGAGATACAGCTACATCAATGTTTATAGCATCTCAATTTACTGTAGCTAGATTATAGAACCAACATAGATGCCCCTCACTCGATGATTAGATTCAAAAACTTTGGTACATATGTACAATGGAATACTACTCAGCCATTAGAGAAAATGACATTATGGCTTTTGTAGCCAAATGGATGGAGATAGAAAAAATATGCTAAGTGAAGTATCACAATCTCAGAGACTCAAGGGCCAAATGGTTTCTCTCATTAATGGAAGCTAGAATACAACCAGAAACAGTATGATAGATGGCTAAGCTAATAATAACCTCAACATGTATTAATTTTTACACAAACAGGGGGAACTTTGCCTAGGATACCTGGAGACATGGGGAAGGGGTATGGAGGGGGAGAGAATAGAAGGATATCAAGGAGACTGGAGGGAGGGAGTATGGTCAAAGGGAAACCTCTGACCTCCATGAGTAGTCCATTTAACACAGCGGTTTAATTGGGGGAAACAGAACCATGGGGAACCCAAGGAGGGAAACCATGGAATGGCACCAGCCTTGGCTAACTACGTGAATATACATTTATTCTTTATTGTTTGATAAAGATTCCCCTTTAATTGTAAGTCCATACTCAACTAGTAAAACAAAATAAAAAATAAATAAATAACAAGTCATCATAAATTTATCTCATTCAATCACTTTATAGTCAGTAACCACCACATTTCCCAACTTTCCTTGAACTTACCCCTGAAAGTTCCATTTCTATTAAGTTGTACAAATGTAATCATGTAGTACATGACATTTTGATACTGGCTATTTTACTTGGTATAATGCTTCTACGATTCATGTAAATTGCTTTGCCTTTCAAATCTGTCCCTTCTTTGGCTAAGAGTATCATTCTATATAGGTGCACCATACTTTGTTTAACTATTTACCCACAGAAAAAAATCTAAGTTGTTACCAAGTTTTAGATTCATTTCTTTTCATTTTTTATTTATTAATTATTATTATTGTTATTAATTTTTTGGTGCCAGAGATTGACCCAGGGCACTTAACTACTGAGCTATATCCCAGCCCTTTTTATTTTTTATTTTGAGACAGGGTCTGGCTAAGTTGACCCTCCTAAGATGCTTGAATTACAGGTCTGTGCTTTGGCTTTATCTTTTGACTCTTTCATTGCTTAACAGGGTGATTTGAAAATAGAAAAAACGTCAGACTATTTAATTGCTATTCTCACCAAAGCTGAATTTTCAGTGCTGAAAATTTCTGTGATGTGTACATTGCCCCAAGAGAAAATGTCAGTTTCTCAAGTAAAAATTCCCCGTGACTTGACAGCAAAACCCTTCATTTATCTCTTAATCTGACTCTCAGACTGCAAAACATGGCTGTGATTGTCATCCCATTTTGGAGTTCTAATGTGATTTAAGAAGTGATTAGGGGAAATTCTTTAGATTCATCACTAGGATCACTCTGTGCTCAAGAGATCCAGGTTTCTTGACCATACTAGAAGATCTACAGGGAGAAGTCCAGGCATGCTGCTAGCCAGAAAAACTTAGAGGTGACCATCAACTTTAAAGGTGCATAAGTGGTTGGACAATGAAAACATCTTGACTGAACTCTGATACAGGGATATTTCCCAGGCTTGAAACACAAACTTAAGTAAAAGAAGCCTACTACAGAGTCCTAACGTCAAGGGTAGGAGAAAGATCCATTCCAGCAGGTTGGCAAATATCAACATAGAAATACAAAACACATGAGAAAGCAAGTAAATAAAATGACTTCAAAAGCCCTTTGACTCCCAATAATTGTATTCTAAAATATGAAGTGGATGAATTGTCAAAGAATTTTATAAAACTGATAGTTAAAACCATCAAGAAACTAAAAGATTACATAAGAAATGAACTGAAAGAGAAATATGGGAAGTGAAAGATCATTCAATAAAGACATATATACTTTAAAAGAATACAAACAGATATGCCAGAAATAAAAGAATCAGTAAATCAAATACAAAATTCAATAGAAGGTATTACTAATAGTGTAGACCATGCAGAATATGGATTTTCAGACCTTGAAGTCACAAAGTGTATAATCTTTAAAACTTAGCAATAAAATAAATATAAGAGACCATGATCAGAACACTCAGGAAATATGAAGAGACCAAATATAAGACTCAATGGCACTGAGGAATGAAGTGAAATACAAACTAAGGGCATGCATAACCTTTTCAGAGAAATATCAGAAAAATTTCCAAACCTCTGGGGCTGGGGCGATGGCTCGGCATGCACGAGTACACAGGTTCAAACCCCAGCACCCATGTACACAACTAAGTGTCGGAGCAACAAAAGCCATGTAAAACTAAATGAAAAAAAAACTAAATAAAAATTGATTCTCTCTGTCTCTGTCTCTCTCACTGTCCTTCTCTCTCAAAAATAAATAAAGAAAGAAAGAAAGAAAAGAAAAAAAAAAGAAAAGAAAAAGAAAAAGAAAATTTTCCAAACCTCAAGAATGAGATGTATATTCAAGTACAGGAGTCATTCAGAATTTCAAATAAACAAGATAAAAAATATTCTCACCAAGGCACATTATAATTAAAATATCTAATACACAGAACAAGGATAGAATTTGAAAAAAATACAAGAGAAATGGCAGATCATATTTAGAGACAAACCAACATGAATCACTACTGATTTCTTAACACAGATTAAAAGGCCAGGAGGGCTTCATATAATATATTCCAAGCTCTGAAAATAATGATTGCCAACCAAGAATGCTTTATCCAGTGAAGTTAACCTTCATAATTTAAGATGAAACAGAAACTTTCAGGATAAGCAGAAGCTAAAAGAATCCATAACTATTAAGCTGGCACTTCAGCAAATACTTAAATATTTCACACAGGAAATTCAAACACAAAGGAAATTGAATCCCACTAGAAGAGTAGTTTAGTTAAGAAGAGTCAAGTCTGTAAAAAGCATTAGAAATAAATCAAAATGACAGGAAATAATAATCACCTTGATATATGAACACTGATTATAAATGGTCTCAACTCTCCAATTAAAAGACATAGATGGTAAAGTGGATTTAAAAAAAGGGTTCATATATTATAATAAATAATACATTTAATAAATCATATATTGTTTATAAGAGATTCACCTTAAAAGACATATGCAAACTGAAGTCAAAAGGTCCCTAAAGGCCTGTTCCCAATAACCCACCTCCTCTAGTCACACTCTACCAGCCTACACTCGCTGGTTAATCCCATCAAAGGATTAACGCACTGGTTGGATGAAGGCTCTTATAGCTCAATCACTTCACCTCAGTCTTTGAATTGTCACACATGAGCTTTTGAGAGACACTTTTCATTCAAACCATAACAACATTCTTCACAGAAGTAGAAAAAAAATCCTAAAAATCATGGAAGAATAAAAAACCTAGAAGAGTCAAAAGAATACCAAATAATAAGAGTGATGCTGATGGAATCACAGTAGCTGATCTCAAATTATATTACAGAGTTATAGTTCCAAAACCCAGCATGGTACTAGCATAAAACAAACATGAAGACCAATGAAATAGAGTAGAAGACACAGACACAAATCCACAGTCATCTGATCCTTGACAGAGGTGCCAAAAACGTACATTGGAGAAAAGATTTCATCTTTAACAAATGGTGCTTGGAAAACTGGATGTCCATATTTAGGAAAATGAAACTAGATCCCT
>PVKS010033357.1:0-21781 GCA_004027875.1 Aplodontia rufa
AACAAAATCAAACCCTGAACGAACCCACCAGGGGCTGCAGCCTCTTGGACTTCCAGCCCCTGGATGCTTCCAGGCAGGGAAAATGCTCCGACGACCAGGAGCTGCTTCCTTTCCCCCTCCGTCGGGAGAGAGAGGGAGAGGGAGGGCTGCCCTGCAGGACCAGGGCCCTCACTGACCCCAGGACGCTGCTGTGCCCTGAGCACCATGTCCCACTGCTCCCACCTGGCCCCTGATGAAAACCCACGAGGAGGGAACCCCGCTTACCTCTCTCCATGGTGGCCCCCAGGGGCTGGAGGAAATGTCCGAGGTGAGCAGAGCCACAGTGGCGGCCTTGCCCTGATGCCCTCAAGGCTGCATGTGACAGCTGGGGACATGGCCTTCCCAGGAGATGTCCAGGCAGGTGGCTTTCTCTGGACAGACTCCCTGGCTTCTCTAAGAGGCCGGGTCTGAAGGCACAGGTCAGTTCCAGGGGCTCAGCACTTGCCTCCCAGGGCTGCTGAAGCAGAGGGAAGGGGGCAACCACAGCGTCCTTGGAGAGCTCCTTTGGCCGCTTCTGGCTCCCATCAAAGGTGCAGTGTGCTGGCGTTCTTTGTGCCCCCGGCTAATTCAGTGAGTAACAAGGCAAGGCGCTTCCCCAGGGGCCCTTAGCTGGGCTGGCTTTCACTTTTAAAAGATCTGTATTTATTGATTGCAATTCTGAATGCTCCAGAAAGAAGCTGAGAGCACACAGTGCTGCGAGTGAGACCCAGGGCCCTGGAGGCTGGGCAAGGGAGAGATCCCAGGGAGGTGCAGTGGGGACTCACCAGGGCCTGAGCCCTGTGCCAGGCCTACCACCCTGAGGGAGCATGAGAGGCCGGCAGCACTGGGGCAGGGAGCTAATCCCAGCTGCCTCCACCAGCCCTCAGTGTCCCCAGGACACTACTGTGTCCTTCCTGGATACCGCTGGGTCAGCAGTCCCGCCCCTTCTGTTAGACAAGGTGGCACTGGCAGCCCTGGCCAAACTCAGAGTCCCCAGAGTACCCCAAGTAGGTGCCCTTCCCCAGTCCTCTGTTCCAGCTCTGTTTTCAAGAAGCAACAAGCTGTCATTGTCAAAGCCCCGCATCCGGTGCCTGCGTCCCTGTTCCTGCCCCTCTGCCATGGTTTGCCAGGATCTGAAGGTGGTGGATGACATGGGACGTTTCGAGCTCAGGGAGGGGTTTTGTTTCATCGTGTCGACGTTGTGAGAGCAGGGCTGCAGTTCCCTGAGATCTGACATGTTGCCAGGAGCCGTCAGTGCAGGCTCTGGGCTCCTGAGCTGAGGGCGCCAGGCCGGGCGTCGCCTCCCCCCCCCCACCCCGGGGGTGTGCCACAGCCCCTTGCGGGCTCTGCACGCTCATCCGTTTGTCCTTCAGTGGTTCAGCGGTCACTCCCCAAGAGCTGCTGAGTCCTGGCGCATCCCTGCACTTTGGACTGTGGAGGGGAAAAGACAAAGCTGGCCTTGAGGGACATCTCAGTGTAGGGAGGGTGACAGGCTCGGTCCCTGTGCTGAGCGACAGGCGTGTGGCAGTGGCTGCATGGGACAGCAGAGCCTCTTATCCTCTAGGTCTTTCCCTGTGCTTGAATGCGAAAGATCCTCACCGTGGCAAGCCCAGCTCTCTTAGAAGTCACAATAGATGGCATTGGTGTACCATGAGTTCACAGCACAGCAGAAATGGCTCTGGGCCAGACAGCCAGGCCATCGACCTGTTCAACCACCTGCTGTTGCTGAGAGCTGACTCATGGCACCTCTGTTTTGGGCTCTGCGAACCCAGTGGGGACTGAGACCCAGTCTCCTGGGACTCACCCTGAAGGTGCCCTTGCGAGGCTGCTATCTCTGACCCTGCAAGGCCAGCGTGTCTCCCCATCACTGGCTCCTGGCTCTGCCCTCCTCTGTGGCTCCTGGGTCAACTCTTCCACCCAGCTGTGCCACTGGCTGGACGGGCATCCAGCCTGAGTGTGCCCAGGTTGCACCCTGGCCTCTTGTACCCAGACGTGCTGTGAGCCGGACCGGAGCTGGTCCTGGGGTCCCTCCCACTTCCCAGGTGATCTCTGCCGTGGCCTCCCTTCAGTTCATGGGCTGAGCAGCAAACCCTGTCTTGGGAGATCACAGAGGCTCACAGACAAGCTGAGCGAGCAGCCATGGCAAGGCCACAGTCTGGGGCTGCTGAGAACACTGAGAAGTAGTGACCATGGCTGGCCCAGAGCCCTATGGTCTTCACCTAGACTTGCTGTGTGGCCGACCTGAGTCACATGTCCCTCTCCATACAGGCTCAGTGGGGCCACCTGATCAGCTGTGCTAAGATTGCAGCCAATGAGGAAAGGGCAGGTGATGCCAAGCAGGGGGACTCGGGCTTTGCCTGAAAGTAGAAAGCTGCCGAGCAGCTGGCCCTGGGGCACGGGCAGGGAAGGTGGTAGCACTGGCCTGGGGGAGGGATGTTGCCTCACCCTCTGGTTCTGTGACTGTGCCACTTGGCTGTCACTGGGGCTGTGGGCCTCTATTTCCTTATCTGTAAAATGGGGTCAACATATAACCTGCCTTGCCTGTGGGCAAGTGTCTGTGACTCTAAGCAGACAGAAATGCTGCCAGCAGACCCTGTGTAGGAGGGCACAGGTGTCGGCAGTGCGGTGCAGCAAGCCCATTTAGAGCCTCCTCCAGCCACTCCTGGAGCCATGGCAGTGGCCATGCATCCCCACACACTATGAGTACGGGAAGTGTCACGGAGTGCCAGTGTCTGCAGCCCAGGAAGCCTGAGAGACTCCACTACTGTAGCTTCTCATCCCAGACTCAGATGCTCTTGGGCTGTCAGGAAGCGGGGCCTTGTGCTCCCCTCCTCCCACATCTCTTGGTCCCCAGAAGTCTGGGCTGTGGGTGCTGAAGGGCTCCCTGCTACCTCAGTCCCCTGAATACACCCCTCTACCTGGCTCCTCTGCTATCTCTGCACATAGTCCAAGGCGATCCTCCAAGTCTGGATGGACCACTGCTCACGCCCTGGGCAGCCTCCCAGAGCTCTGCCCTGCCCACCAGCTCTGAGGGCACAGAGTTGGTGACATACCCCTCCTGAGCAGCCCAGTCCCTGCCTCGCCCGAGTCACCCCCTCCCCACCTGCCCCACCCCATTCCCCACCGTGGAGCCCCAGTGTCAAGCCATTCTCACGGCACATCCTGATGCCCCTTCCAGCCCCACCTCACTGTCTTCCAGGCTGACAGCGAAGGCTGTGGCGGTGCTGCTGCCCATCCTGGGGACCTCATGGGTATTTGGGGTGCTTGCTGTCAACGACCGGGCCCTGGTCTTCCAGTACGTGTTTTCCATCCTCAACTCCTTGCAGGTAAAGCCCACGGGGGCCGCCAGGGAGGCAGGCAGGCTGTGGGCTCTTACCAGCTGGCACAGGCAGTGGGTTGCCACAGGACGTCCCCTGCACACACCTTCTGAGCCCGTAGCCTGGGGTGTCCCCAAGGCCTGAGGACAGAGGGCCTGTAGGGCTGGCCCTGTTCAATGTGGAGCAGCCTGTGCTGCTGTCCAGCATCTGTGGAGCCTGGAAGGGAAGACGGCCAGTCTGCCAGCAGGTCCCGAGAGGGAGCCAGGCTGGGAGGGGGTGACAGGGTTCTGTCCTCCATGTGAAGGGACAGGCAGGGGGCACTGACCTAGAAAACAGATGTGGCACCTGGAGTCTCAGGCCCCCTTAGGCTGCTTCAGCTCCAGGTAGGGCTCTCCCGTGGGGGCCTGCTGGTGCCAGGCTGGCAGTCTCTAGAGGCGGGGTGACAACCTTTGTTGTCACTGTTCTCACCCGTGGCTCCATTAACACGGGACTCTGCTGTGTCACTGAGGGCACCAGGATGAGGCCCGGCCCTGGGCTCCTCATCCCTTCCTGGGTTGAGCCTTTCTGGGTGTCCCCCTGCCTCTGGACCTTTGCCAAGCAGGACAGGCACCTCTGGATTCTGTATGGCAGCCGCAGGGCTCTAGGCCGGATCAGAGGGAGGGACCCGGGAGCCCCTCCACTCGTGTGCACACAGTGTGACAGCAAGCCCCTGGAGAGCACGTGGGGTGACGGACACAGGCCGCTCTAACACCGAGCCCCCTCCTTCCTTCCAGGGCCTCTTCATCTTCCTCTTCCACTGCCTCCTGAACTCAGAGGTGCGTCTGCCTCCCGGCAGTGTGGGTGGTCTCAGTTCTGAAGGGGCACAGGGAGCAGGACAGCCCACCCTGACGGCTGAGGCCTGGGCCTGTAGCCTGAGCCAGCCAGCTGCTGTTGACCTGGGCACCCATACACCTGCCTCTCCAGTCCTCTCCTCTGCCTCCCCTGGGGCACCTGGGCCAGGCGTGCTGGCAGCTACCCTGGCTGCTCTTTCAGCCTCTGCAGTGGCTCCAAATGGGCCTCCTCTTCTCTCAAAGGTGAGGGCTGCCTTCCAGCACAAAACCAAGGTCTGGTCTCTGGTGAGCAGCTCCACCCGCAATGCCACGGCAAAGCCCCTCAGCTCGGATGCGGTAAGTACTGGGGGCGTCACCTCAAGGGCCCCTCCCTCAGACACAGCCTGCTCTGAATGGCTTACCTGGTCACCTCAGGGCTCTTGTTCTCCTGGCGCTATTACCCCACCAGCAGCCTGGTCGGCTGTGGTTCTGGCTCCGTGAAGCTGCAAGCAGACTCTGCCTACCAGGGCCTCCCCAGCCCCAGGCAGCCTGGAGCAGGTGCTTCCTCCTGCCTGCCCTTCAGGTCCTTGCTGAGGTGCCTCCTTTCTGGAGGGCTCCACGTGAGGTGCCCCATCCCAGCACCTCTGCCTGCCCTTGTTGGTTCATGTGCCCACTGGCTGTTGGGTGTCCCCCGGGAACCCCTGAGAGAGCAAGACCTGCTGCCTCCACTGCCCACTAGCACCTGGCCCATGGGGTACTCAGGGGAGGACAAATGAATGCTCAGCGACCAGATGGAAGAGCCAGTGGGTGGATGCTGGGGCTTGCGTGAGCTGCAGGGAGCACTGGTCTGAGTTCTCCTGTTCAATCCTTGTCTCTCGGGGGCAGAGGGGATTTTGTGTCTTTTTCCTGACAAGTGGGATCCCCAACAGCTTCTGGCCTCACAGCATCTGTGTGCTGTGGGGTGGGTCCCCCTTCAGGCCCAGCCCTCATTCCTCACTGTGGAGTGGGTCCCCTCTCAGGCCCAGCCCTCACTCCTCACTGTGGGGTGGATCTCTGCTCAGGCCTGGCCCTCACTCCTCAGCTCCTTTGTGGCTCACAGATAAACGGCACCAGGCCCGGCACAGCCTCCACCAAGCTCAGCCCCTGGGACAAGAGCAGCCACTCGGCCCCCCGCGTGGACCTATCTGCTGTGTGAGCAGCGGCTGCTGATGACCCCCTCCCAGAGCAGAGCAGAATGAGCCCCTGCCCACCATGGGACCCTCTCCTTACCGTCTGGACCTGGGGTCACCGCCCACCTGTTACAGGTGCACCGTGCCCAGCCCTGCAGTCCAACACATGGAGCAGCATGGCCAGAGACAGTGTGGCCCTCCTATCCCCACGCACCTGAGGGCTGGCTGCCTTCTGTGGACGCTGGAGCATGTGGTGGCCCACCATGACACTGAGCATGAGCCTTGTCACCATGTGCACAGAGCATCAGACCCATGGCACATGGGGCACAGGCTACTGCTCCAGGAGGGGTTGCCCTTGCCTTGATGGGGTGCCCATGCACCCCTGGAGCATCAGCTCAGTGCCTGGGAGCATGTGGGCAGGGTGGGCGTTTTCGTTGGCCAACTCCACCCCCCTCCCAGAGCCAACCCCAGCCACAGTACATGTCCTCCTGCTGTGTCATGCCACCAAGGGCCACCTGACCCCTGGTGCTGTGGTCAGTCCCGGTCCCACACTGGGGGCTGTCCTGGTGAGGGTGGCCACACTGTGCGAGGCCCAGGGGCCTGGGCTTCAGGCGTGAAGGTCACCATTGCTTGGGGCAGGCTCAGCCCGCTCCCCAGGAGCTTTCCCTCTGGACCCCAGGGGGCCTCTACCTGCTGCTTTCTTGGCCAGAGCCCTCTTTCCTGCCCAGAGGCCCAGGCAGAGCCATGGCTCCTGCTGTGTCTCCCTCGTCCCTGTGTCTCTCTGTTTTCTGAGAGTTGCTGCCCACAGAGAGGGGTCTAAGGAGCAGACCGAGTGCTGCATGGAGGCTGCCTGCTCCTGTGCAGGGACCCAGCCATCCTGGCCGTCCTCTGCCCTGCGCTACTGGGGAGGTGGGCAGGTCCTGGGCACTCCAGGCAGGTGTGGACACCAGCCACATCTGGACACAGGCAGTGAGCCTGGCGGCAAAGTGCCCGGCCAGTTGGGCCTGGCTTTGATACTGGAAAACTTCACTTTCAACTGTGGCCCTGCCGCCATCAGCCTCTCACCCCTCAACCCCTCTGCCTCAGCATTGGCCTTTAGGAGTTCTGTGGACTTTTTCGCCTTCCCTGGAGCTGGGATGGAACCAGGGCCTTGCATACCCTGGCAGTTCTCCACCTGAGCTACACCCCAGCCCCCATGGCCCTCCGCATAACTGGTCTGCTTCCGGGGAAGGCACCAGTGCCCATCTCCGCCTGGGCAGCAGGTGGACAGGAGTGGTGTGCCCAGGTCAGTCCCCAACGCCCCAGCCGGTTGAGCCTCCTGTGACTACACCCTGTGGCTGGGCCATGGAGTGAACCCAGGGGATGCAGGCTAAGGCCACGGTGAGACGTGAGGCCACGTGCGGGGCCACTGCTCAGCCTCCCGTGATTTCTGAAACCAGAACAGGGGCAGTGCAGGGTGCATCCCGTTGAGCCACGAGCACCCACAATGTCCCAGGGGACACTCAGATGGCTTCTCCCCAGGTCTGGAGGAGCGAATCCTGAAGGAGCATTAGTTTCAGCGCATTTGAGCTCCTCGGTGCTCAGCTGAGCGCTCATGCAGCTGACGCATCACAGCAGGAGGAGAAGTCGGGCATCCTCTGTCCCCAGTGAGTGAGTCGTCACTCACTTAGGCGCGGGGTGCCTCAGGGTCGTGGCACCCACCGTCTGCACTCCATCGGGCTCAAGGTACAAAGTGTATCTGGAGTAGTTCACAGCACAGGAGAGGTGACGAACGCTTCTCAGTGCTGGATACGCTGTGACTCTTATGGAATAAAATCTTAATGTCCTTAAGCAGTGTGGCCTGTCGGTCGCGATCTCTTGCAGAAGTTTAAAGAGAAGCACAGGAGTTCCGTGCTTCCTGTGTACTCGGGGGTGTGAGCGTCCCCAAACAGCAGGCATGGGAAAGAAACGGGGCAGCAGAGGGACCCGGGCTGCGGGTGCCCAGGAGTCCACCAGGCTGCGGCTGTCAGGCCAGGGCCACCTGCCTGCCCCATGGTCTGCCCTGCAGCCGTTGCTGTTACTCCAAGTGCTGGCAGCCGCTGTCCACACCTCTGCACTCTTGTCCTAACTGTGACGACCGAAAGCCCCAGCAGAGCTTCTTAAGTCACCCCGCACTGCCTGACGTTGGGAGGATGCCGTGCCCCCGCTGCACACCAGCCCTGCACGCCTATTGCCACAGAGGCGCCGTGCTTTATTTATACATGAATCTATTTATTATACATATTTATACATTATGCGAGCATTTCAGCACATTTTACACCTACCTGTGCTAGCTGACAGCTAGATAGATGAGAGAGAGAAACAGATGTTGATGTTCTGGCATCTTTGAGCCTGTGCCTCTTTTCTTATATTATTCTTTCATATATTGATTTTTTTTCCAGGTCAAAATAGAAACACTGAGCTTTTGCATCAGAAAGAGTAAATGATTCCTTGAGTCTTGAAACTGTTCATAGGGTTTACTAAGTGGCTCCTGGGTCCCTGCTTTCTGCCAAGGACACTCTTGTTTTTCAAAAACCTTACCAGCAAATAGCATCACCACACGGGGCTGGAGTGGTGGAGCGGTGGCTTGGCGGTGCATGCACAAGTACACAGGTTCAAACCCCAGGACCCACGTACATAACTAAGTGTCTGAGCAACCAAGGCCACGTGAAAAACTCAATAAAAATTGATTCTCTCTCTCTCTCTCTCTCTCTCTCTCACTGTCCTTATCTCTTAAAAAAAAATCACCAGAACAACTACTTCTTTTTTTATGGAGAAATTTATTTTTTGAACAACCATACAAGTTTTTAACAAAATAATATAAAATGTATATAGATTCTGAAGATTAGATTTACCCCCAAGAGTGCCACCCAAATACCCACCCTTATCCCTCCCTTCCCCTTCCCACAATATCTCTAAAAAAGTATTAGGCTGTATAACATTACACCTTATCTGGATTTAACACATGATAACAGACCACCTATCTCAATGGCCAGGGTCTAGTTCCAGCCTCCACAGATGAGTGGAGACATTTGACCCTTGGTTCTCTGAGTTAAGCTGATTTTACACAGCATAATTTCTTCCATAGCCATCCATTTACTTTCAAAGGCTGCAATATCATTGTTTCTAATTGCTGTGTAGAATTCCATGGTATAAATGTACCACAGCTTTTGGATCCATTCATCCAGTGAGGGACATCTGGGTTGTTTCCATAATCTAGCAATTGTAAATTGAGCTGCTATGAACATAGATATTGCTGTGTCACTATAATGTGCTGATTCTAAATTCCTTGGACAAATACCCAGGAGAGGAACAGCAGGGTCATTGTTCTTGAGACCCTAGCTGGAGCAATTAGGCAAGAGAAAGAAATCAAAGGGATAAAAATAGGAAGAGAGGAAGTCAAACACTCTCTTTTTGCTGATGGCATGATCTTGTATCTGGAAGATCCAAAAAACTCCATCAGTTAAACTGCTTGAACTTATAAACAGATTTAGTAAAGTGGCAGGATACAAGATCAACACACATAAATCAATAGCTTTCCTATACACTAATAATAATAGGACTGATGAAGAAGTCAGGAAATAAGTCCCATTCAAAATATGTTTGAAAAAAATAAAATACTTGGGAATTAGCCTTACAAGGGAAATCAAAGATCTCTCTCTCTCTCTTTTTTTTAAGAGAGGGGGACAGTGAAATAGAGAGAGACAGAGAGAGAAACAATTTTTATTTAATTTTTCATGTGCCTTTTGTTGCTCTGAGACTTCATTGTATACCTGGTGCTGGGGTTTGAACTCATGTACTTGTGCATGCCAGGCAAGCGCTGTAACCACTGATCCACCGCTCCAGCCCACCAGAACTTCTTATGAGCGGTTTAATGCGCTGAGCGTGAAAGGTCCGTCTCTGATTACGGCCGAGGTCGAGGTTTCCTGCGTCTCTGCTGGGTGATGATTCTGAGCGCACGGGGGACTGCCATCTGCTCGTGGAGCCTTGCACTCCGTGCAGAGTGCTCCACGCCACTTTTCCCCAAGGTTGATGCGGAATGGGCCGTGGTGGGTGCATGTGACCCACCGAGTGAGGGGTGAGTAACCCCAACCTCCAGCACGCGGTGCCTGTCAGTCCTGCACTCCGTGACAATACATTGACAGCCAGTTCTGCTTGATGGGTGGTGCTCTGCTCTGTCCTGGAGACCCTGGCCAGCCCCCATGGGCACTCAGCTGTCCACTGTCACAGGCCAGAGGAGGGCGGCCTGTGTGGCCGGGGCTGTGCCCTGGCTCCTCTCCTGCCCTAGGGCTGTGCCCCACAGACTGTTCAGGGCACACCTCTCCTCCTGTCCCTATGCCCTGGTCATCACCCCCAGCCTGGCCCTGACCCTCCCTAGGCATGTGTGGGTGGAGGAGAGCTGCAGGGGCCAAGGGGCTAATCCACGATCAGTGCCCTGCCCTGATGCCCAGTACCTCCTCACACCCCCTCCAGTCCTCAGAAGTCAGAGCAGCTGGCCTTTGTGACTCTGAGCTCCGGAGGTGTGGGCGGGAGAGGAGGAGGAGGGCACTGCTGCTCTCTGCTAACTTGAATCTGGCTGTCTCCCACCCACCCTCTATCTGTAGCCTGTGCCAGGGTGCTCCCTTGTGAAACGCATGTCCTTGGGTCCACTTTCGAATTCGGTCTCTGAGTCTTCAAGGGCAGTGCGCTTGTGTCTGCGCCATTTCCCGTTCTGCTACTTCTCTCCCCTTTTGGCTGCTGCCTGCTACAGGGGCTCCTTGGTGCTGTCCCCATTCCCCAGTCCACCGCTGAGTCTTACCTGTGCCGTGTTTGGCCCCCTGGCTTAGAGCCTCTGCCACTCACTGGCGGCAGCCTGCTTCTTCCTATTCAGTGCTGGGAAAGGGCATTCAGGTCACTGTTGCTTCTCTAGAAGTCATCCTATTGTGGCAGCCCTGCCCGCTTCCATGGTTTCAGTGCCCGAGTCCGAAAGGGTTACATGAAAGTCCCAGGAGCAAATGATCCAGGCGTTTTAAATCGTGTGCCCTCGTAGTCCTGCGATGGGGGCTCGTGCTTCCTGCCCAGGCTGCGAATCTTGCCCGTTTCCAGTGTATCCACACGGCTCGCGCCACACCGCAGTACTTCAGCGTACTCATAAGGGGCGTTTTCATTTCTGTGGGGTCAGTTCTGCTTCAAACGGCTCAACCGAGGCTTCGTCAGCCGTGCTGCCCAGATGCTCTCACCACACACTTTATCCAGATGCGAGGCAGAGCAGGGCCCTTTGTCCTACTGAGAGCAGACAGCTACACAGTTAGCTGCTTCCCCTTTTAATGCCGGGGGAGGCGGTGTGCGGGTGCGGGTGTGTGTGTGCCGCAGATCTTCCACAGTGCCTCATCTATGTGTTGTTTTTAGTTAGTGTGTTATAGTTGTACATAGTGATGGGATTTGTTGTCACATATTCCTAGACGCACACAATGCAGCAACACAATTTGGTCAATATCCTCCGCCTGCACCCCTCTACCTCCCTCCTCTCACCCCCAGATCCTTTGCTTGTCTTCTGGGTCCTATATTTTACCTAAAAAACCCAAGTACAATGTCATAATCCTTACACTCAGGAAGAACACTTTATGTGTATGTGACTACAGCATATACAGCGACGTACTTGTAAATGCTTGGAGTGTACCTTGCTTCATCTCAGTTCCGACATGTCCCCTTCATATGTGTGTTTTTTAGTCGTGGGGTTGCCTTGGAGTTCAGGGTCATTTCCCCAAGTACTCCAGGACCTTCCCGTGCCTAGGGTGCTTATCGGTGATGGGATGGCTGGACCTTGTGGCCGACCTCCAGGGGGCCAGGGGGCCAGGGGGCACAGGCCATGGTGGTTGCCAGGTCTGTGAAGGACGTGCCCCATTTGTGGTCTGTGGGTCGAGTGGGTCCCGTGGCCAGGGCCGCTTTTCCAGGCGCGGGTCATGTGTTGCTAACACTAAGTTCACTCGGAAGCCGCAGTGGGGAGGTGCAGGCCGACTGGAGCCTGCAGCCGGGGAACGAGGCGGTGCTGCCCGTTGGTCCCAAAGTGGATGGGTGACTTTGCCTTTGTGCAACTTTCCTGCCGTGCAGACTGGACCTGGGCTCTGTTCCCACGTCTCTCCTTTCCTTAAACCAACCTTGTATTTTAGAACATTTGGTTGCTAGGAAAATTATGCAAATAATACTGAAATTCTGCAGGTTGCCCACGCCTGGTTCCCCCGGTTACAAGCTCCTTACAGCAGCACGGCAGCCGCCACAGTTAAGGGGCAGGTAGGGGAACCTCGAGTCCACACCCTCACCCTGCCGCCCTCCCTCCATTGCAGGGTGGCCCTCAGACCCGCATTGCACAGGGCAGTCACGTCCTGAGTCCCTCTTGGCAGACGCAAGTCCAAGTCTCCCCTGTGCCTTTCACCGCGTTTTTGGTGGATTCTAATGATCCCCAACTCATCCGAGCACGTAGCACAGTGTGTCAGTTCGGTCCCCAGTGCCTCCCTTGCCCTGCTCTCCCCCTCGCCCATGGGCTTTACTGCCATCTCCTGTCGTCTGTGTTCGGATCAGAGGATCAGCGTGAGCCGGACTCCTTGTTCTCCTTGTTCTCGGTGCCTCTGGCAGTTTGAGGCCCCCAGCAGGTAGGCTGTGAAGGGCGGGGCTGTGCTGGCGTCTTCCTCGGGGTCTGCTGAGCTTGTGAGCTTTGAGACGTTGAAGTGCGTGGTCCCCACAGCCTCTCCAGGGTGCTTCTGTCCACAGGACTTGCGTGCTGACCCGGTCACTGAGGGTGTGTCAGGCCTCTGCACAGTCGAACCACCCCCTCCAGTAGTAATTATGGAAGGGAGCCCTCTGCACAGCGCGGAGGGGAGCAGTTGGAATGATCCGGAATATTTTTGCGTGGGAGGTGCCTATTCTCTCCCTTTGTTGACTCAGGCATCTTTTCATATCAGCACAGACTCACTGGTGTTTATCTGGTGGGCGATTATCCAACATGCTTTATTGATTTTGTCAGTCAATTTATCCTAGCTTTGGCCATTAGGAGCTTTTTCAGCTGGGTCCTGTGTGCATTCACCAAGTGGCCATCAGTGTGTGTGTATGTGCGTGAGTGTTCATGTGCATGAGTGCATGTGTGCATGTGCATGCTTGTGTGTGTATGTGTGAGTGCATGTGCCTTGCTGTGTGCATTCACCAAGCAGCCATCAGAGTGTGTGTTCATGTGCATGTGTGTGCGTGTGCATTGCTCTGTGCATTCACCAAGAGTCAACAGTGTGTTCATGTGCATGTGCGTGTGCATGTGCATGCATGCATTGTGTACATGTGTGCATGTGCAAGTCTGTGCATGCATGTCTGTGCATGCATGTGTGCATGAGTGCATGTGTGTGCGTGTGCGCATGTGTGCGTGTGCATTGCTGTGTGTTGGACACTACCTTATTGGGCATGTCTGCAAGCATTCCCCTGTCTGCCTCTCCTCTCCACTGCCTCAGGGTCTTTCGCAGAGCCTAGACTCACTGACGATATTCAATTATAGCTTCGTCTGGTCAAGTGCACTTTGGGCGTCAAGTCTGAAATTTAACTCTGAACACGTGACCCTTCAAAATCCAGTTTTGGTGATGGCCTGAGGTTGGTCGGGTGGTACTTCTCCTGGATGTGCTGTGGACACCCAGGGGCCCCCGTGCCTGCATGGGGTCTGTCCTGTGGCGTTGCTTCTTTGCTGGAGACCTGTGCACCATGTGCACACGGTTCCTGTCCTGGACTTGGCTGTTCCGAGCACCCACGTGCAGGTTTCCCTCCCAACACCTCATGATCACCAGGGCTCCCAGCACTTCTTGAGATCCAAGTCTTGGGCGTGATTCTTCAGCACTGCGTTCTAGGTCCTTCACCTCCCCCGACAGTTTTACAACCGACTGTCACATCTACAAGGTGATCTGCTGGAATGTTGATAGGGATTGGGAAGAATCCAAGGGTCAATCCTGAACAGTTGGCTTCTTAATAACATTGAGTCTTTCAACCCTTAGATCTTCAGAATGGAAATATGTCTTCCTCCCCCTTTTCTCTGACTTGAGGCTGCCTGTGTTGCCCAGGCTGGCCTTGAACTCACAACCCTTCTGCTTCAGCCACTCGAGCAGTTGGGATTACAGCTGTGCACCACTGGGCCTGATAAATTTCTTCTTCAAATGCTTGGTAGAACCGGACTTAGATTCCAATTTCTATTTTAACACATTTCTGTCTTATTTTTTAGTGATTGTGCTCAAGTTTGTGATACCCACCTTCACAGAGAACGTGGCACGGGACAAATCAGACCGGCTCCCACCCCTCGGCCCTTATTTTCTTGTCCTTCCTTTCATGTCCACAGGGCACTCAGCAGTCACCTTGTCTTCAGGGCATGCTCTCTAAGGTCTCCAGTGGACGCCTGAAGCCGCGGATGCTGCTGGGCCCTATCTAGACCACACTCACACCTGCGGCAAAGTTTGATTTCTAAGTTAGGCCCAGTGAGGTCAACAGCAATTATAACAATGCAATCAAACAGCTATGTGAGGGAAGGAGAAGCGGTTCTCGGTCAGCAGTTGCCCCAAGGTGGCTGCCGGGCAGGGTTGTAAACAGCTCTGCTCCACTCAGGGACATCTCTCCTCTCCGAAGCAGGGTCAGCGGTGGCCTGGCAGTTCCTCTGCGCCAGAGTGGGACACCTCAGTGTCCGTTCTTCCTTCCTACAGGGGTAGGGCAGGGCTTCCTGGCATTGCCAGCAGGGGCCCCTGGGCACCCGCACAGTAGGAGGGACTCCACCCTGGGTGCCCACAACCTGCAGCTTGGAGCTGAGTCCAGGTCCTGGAGGACCACTGCCTGCTGCTCTCGCATGTCCACAGGCAGCTGTGACTGTCCTGTCCCTGCCTGGACACACATACTCAGAGATGTAGTCAGGGAAGAGTAATGGCCTCGTGGAGTAGAGTGACGGTCCCTCTCTGTCTGACCAGTGCTGCAGAGGGACACTGGTCAGGCTCTTCCCATGTGGGTGGCAGGGCACACAGAGCCCTCCCTCTCACCTGGCCTGCTGGGGGTCTGCCTTTCCTGTGCTCATTCCAGGCTTGGGCTGCAGGCGATGGCTGCCGTATGCTATGTGAAGCTGGTCCCCAAGCTTGGAGATGGCTGCAGAAGGTCCCCTGCCCCTGGAGCTCAGTCCTGTGTACCTTAGCATGCAGTGTGCCCATGAGTCCCCTGGTGGCTCTGGTGCAGTGGCAGATGCTGATTCCTGGGCTAGGGCAGGGCCTGGGCTTCTGCTGCTGAACTCCTGGGAGGTGCTGTGCTGCAGGGTCCCCGAGCAGCCTGGAGTGGCAGGAATTAGAACTCACCTGACTCTGGGCTCCCAGCCTGGGGCTCTCGTCCGCCTCCCCGGACACTTGTCCAGTCCCTGCCTGCAATGGAGGAGAGTGGTGGGCAAGGGAGTTTAAGCGGGGGTGGTGGTGGTGGTGCAGCCTCCACAGTCCTGAATCCTGGAGGCCGCTGCAGCACTCTAAAGCCAGGTGTGGGTGATGGCTGACCTGTTCTCACCTGGCTCTGTAAGTGCCCTCCACAGCGGAAACTGGGGTGTCTCTATGATATCCTAGGCCCTCTAAGGACACCCAGGGCAGTTGATAGCTTCTGTTCCTGTTTTTCTGTCTATGCCGTAGGTTTAATCAGTCACTTGCTGGGTTTTGAGACCGGCTTCCCTTCCGCCTTCTGAAGGCTGATTGGAAGTGAGGGCTGCCACCCAGCAACCCTGGTTTCACTTGCAGATGCTCAGCTCCCTGCAAGACAGCAGGTGGGACTGGAAGCAGAGGGGTTCCCTGCCCCCACCACTGTCCTGCAGACCCTGGTTCTCAGATGTGGGCTGGAGGGCTGGCATCTCTGCTGCCCTGGCTTCTCTTCAGGTGTCAGGTATCCTTGGTGTCCCCTCCTGGGCAGCTCTGCAGCCAGCTGGGCATCACCTGGTCACACAAAGAACCTGTCCTCGTAAGATCCCCACCCCCCATGAACTTCTGCTTCCTGGGTGAAATGTCATTTGAGCTTGGTTTTGGACAGGGAATCAAATTTTAGGTGTATCCCAGGAATGCATCTGTTTATTTAAGCATGCATTTATTAATTTCGGAAGAGTGTTTCTTCAGCAACTTTATTTACTTGGGGAAAAATTAGTCAAGTGCTTAACATTTCTCTATTCCCAGAACCAAAAAAAAGGCCCGTGTCGTTGGACTCCAGGGATACAACTTTACGCTCATTTCTGACTCAGTTTCTACCAGCCATGAAGTCGCTCCCACAGGCTCTGGACTCTTTCCCCTGGGCTTTGGAACCACAAGTTGTAGAAATTTCCACCCAAGGGGCCCAGGGCCAAGAGCTGCACTTGGAAGTTGGCACCAATTTTTAAAATGTTATTCCTTCTATTGTAAAAGACACAACTCTTGTGGAAAACATTGATTATTGATAATCAAGGGGAACCCCGCTGTGGTCGTGGCCCAGGGAGCTGTGGCAGAGGCCTGTGGCCACCTGGTGAGGGGTGGGTGCACACACCTGAGGTCCTGCGTTCCTGGACAGCAGATGCTCGTGACGGGCACTCCCTGGCTTTAGGGGACACAGCTGAGATGAGGGTGTTGGGGAACTTAAGGTGCACAACAACTCTGTAGCATCTGGAAAGGATGACCGCCAAGCTCACCGCCCTCTACAGTTTTGGTGGCTGACGTCACCAGGGAGAGGCCTCAAGAGGTGAGAAGCAGGAGCTCCACGTGGATCAGCAGCACCCGTGCAGCCCGGCATCCACAGGTGCAAAGCCTGGGGTTCAAGCGGCTGCGCCGCTGTGGCTATCGTAGCCTCATTCACAACAGCCCGAGTGTCCATCAGAGATCCGAGGACACCACCCGACCGTGAGGGCGGTAGATCCTGCCGCACGTGCTGAGCGAGAAGCCCACCTGTGTGTACCCTCTCCTACATGAGATTGGAAATGGGCAAGCTGGGGGCAGGAGGGCGGGAAACGAGGATGCATAGGCAACATGGCATCCATAGGACATGTCTGCTCAGACGCGGGAGGGCTGCCCTGCCTCGGAGTGAGGCCTGCTCCTCGTGGCCCCATCCCCTGCTCTGCTGTTGGAACTTGCAGCTCCTCACGCTCCAGGCTGGCTCCCTACTCAGAACCTTTGCACACACCGATCTCAACAGCTCCACCCCAGCACTGCCCCTAAAGCGACCATCCTGGGGACAGGGCCCAAGGAGAGGTGGCTGGAGCTCGAGAGTGAATGAGTTGATGTGGGGGTGGGGGATGGGCTCATTCTGCTGGGGGAAATCAGCCCCTCTCCCTCTCGCCCACTCTTTACCCTTCTGCCATGTGATGCCCTCTGCCACATCGTAATGCAGCCAGAAGGTCCTCCCGAGGTGGCGACCCCTTGGACTTACCACTCTCAGAAGCCTGAGAAAACGAATTTCTATCCTGTGTGGATGCCCTCACTTGTGTTCAAGAGCATCAAGCATCAGATGCGGAGGGGCTCCCAACTCTGGGGTGACAGTGGAGAGCTGGCCCCAGCCGCTGGGCACACCCCAAACGCCCAGCACCGTCTCTCACCCAGGCAGGGTGGGGGCTGCTGCTGACCACCTCCCCGTGTGTGGACATCCTCTGCATCAGTGAGGACGTCAGCGTGGCCCCATGGCAGGCAGGGCCCTGGCCCTAGCTCCTCAGGACTCCTGGAGCAGGCCAGGGTGGGGGAGAGCGTCATGCGTCAACCCGTGGTGACCGAAGCACATGGTGGTGTCCCTGGAGGCTCTGGTGGTCATCCCCTTTGCACTTGCTTTTCCATTGTCTGACAGTAAGCCGAGGGGCCTGAGGTCACCTGGTCGCTTACCCTGGGACACTGCTTCCACCACTTGGTCTATGACCTCGGGACAGCGGGCTCTGTCATCGTGATCCCTCACCTGCCTGGTTCAGAGCTCTCGGCACCAGCCTCGCTGTCCCAGGGCCTTTCTCCAGAGCTCCCAGCTTTGCCAGGGGAGCTTCAGTGTGAAGCCTGCGAGTACCATCTGTGCTTCTGGGGCTCTCAGTCCCTCCTTCCTCTCTAGACTGAAGTTCCACCAGGCCATGGGCTAGCTCTGAATCACACGGGCTCACGCCTGCAGTAGCACGGACCCTGGCTTGTGAGGGACATCAGAAAACGCAGATGAAACAGTGGTGCCAGGGCCCAACTAGGTCCTTGCCATTGCGTGACACAGCAAACGAGCTGTGGCAAGCACGTGATTGTCCTTGGAGGGACCCCATCCTCTTCCTTCTGAGCATGTTGGCACACTACGTGCTGGCGATGAAAGCCAAGGCTGGCGTCACTAGGGTTGTGAGAAGCAGCGGGGGCACGGAGCCGGCGCTCAGGGCTGGGTGTGGATGGAGTGAGGTGACTGCAGCTCTGTTCCCTGACACGCGCTTTGTTCTTGAAAACTAAAATTAGACTTCAAAGTCTTTTGAGAGCTTCAATGCATTCCGTTTTCACAGAGGCTTTTCCCTCAGTTCTTGGCTCCGCAGAGAGCACAGGTGACAGGTGACAGGCTGGGAGCAATGGGGACACCTGGGGTCCATGTGCAAAGGGCGAGGGGTCCCAGTCCTGTCGTGGCTGGGCTGGGACAGTTGGGTGCCTGCAGGAGGGTCTTCCGTATCTGGGGACCTGAGTCCAAGGCCATGGTCTCTGCCAGGGAAGGTCCTGGCTCCTGGTCCAAGCTGAGCCCTGGACTCTGCCAATTCAGATGAGAGGCTTCCCTGAAGGACCCCATCCGTCCCTGCTGGTTCATCCTACAGCAGGGATTTTGTAGACTGGCTCTTGGCCAGGTCTACACCTACTAAGCCAAAGTCCCTGTCTCTGCATCTGAAAAGCTGGAAGCCTGTAATGGAGCAGACCCTGCTGAGTCTTCCATCCCTGTTCCGATGCCCAGGCACATGACCCAGTGGAGAAGGGAGGCTTGGACCAGCATGGCCCACAGCACCCGCCGTGACCTGGGTGACCCCATCAGGGACAACGGCTTCCTGGGTCCCCTTGGTGAGTGCTGAGGGAAGACCTGCCAGGTAAAGGTCTGAACTGACCCAGGATGGGAAGCTCAGGAGCAAGGTCACTTCCCACTGTGTCATTAGGGCCCCCTGCAGGCCCCGCCTCCATCTGTCTCACTGTCCCTCACAGGGTGCTGAGGCCTCCTGGGACCTGGGTCTCACCCAGCAGCTGCCACACCAGGCAAGCCCTTCCCATCAGGAGTCCCTGTCAAGCACTGGCTGCAGGACGGAGCTTCATGCAGTGCCTCTAGGAGGGAGAAGCTGCCTGGTATCAACCTGCGGAGCGAGGACCCCACTGCAGAGCATTTACTGTGCAGGGACACTGGAAAGGGGACCTCTGGTTGCCACTCTGTCCCCATGTGTGCCCCACCCATGAGATGCTCTCACACATGTGTGGCACCTATGTGTTCTGCGCTCTCCTGAGAATGTGTGACCTGTGAGTGCCGCTATGACCCACTCTCTGCATGAGACCCCTGCACGTGTGTGCTACACAGATGTTGCTGCACGGGACACCCATGTTACTGAGCACACCCTGCCCTGCTGCGTGGTGTGCGTGACCTCTATGTGTGTACCAGGACTGCATTCCCATGTGTGCCGACTGTGCCTGGGTCTGCGTGCAGCCTCCCCGTGCCCAGCTGGGTGGCAGGAGGAGCTCTGTGTGTCCCTGCCGCAGAGCAGGCTGCTTGTGCACTGCGCGTTACTGTGTCTGTGCTGACCGTGTCGCCATCTGTATCACTTGTGCTTGTCTGTCACTGTGTCTGCGTGTCCTGCCCTGTGTCACCTGGACACACACACCGCTGGAGCATGCTGTTTCCGTGCACCAGCACATGGTACCTGTGTCGCCCTGGTGTACCTTTCATGTGCTCTGCTGTGTGTGCACCTATGGGAGCAGTGTGCGGGTCACCTACGTGTACTGTGTGTGCTGCCTGTGTGATGCCGTGTCACCTTGGGGGGGCATGTGGACCTCCATGCACCCCTGGGAACGCCTGGGATTCGACCTCCCACAGGAAGCCCTTCTCCATCAAGGTCCCACAGCCTGAGCCTGGGCGCTCCCTCCTCCGCCCCTCAGCCCGCTGTGGCCTGGCCCTTTGCCTCCAAGGCTGGAGTGAGCCTCTGCCTCCTAACCCAGGCATCTGACTGCCATGGGGAGTCCCTTCAACCAAACACACGGTATCTGTGAGCCCGGGCAACTGGGGAACCGTCGTGGTTTCTTTGGTTTGGTGGCATTAGCCAGGCAGCTCTTGTGGCGGATGGGAGCTGTGGCCTTCAGGACCGACACAGCCTTGTGGTCCTGTTCGGCTTGGCTATTGCCCAGGGTCCACTGTGACCCCTGGGCTGGCATCCCAGGGCTCAGAGCCAGAACCCTCAAGGGGGCAGCAGCCTCTTCTCAGGTGAGAGCTGATTGTCACACACACCTGGGTGTCCTCTTCATCACTTCCAAACACTCTTAATGTGTTACCTGCATTCTCTCTTTGCTTTAGGGCCTCTGGGGAGGTTGGGGCAGGCTTCAGAGTTGGGAATGTCCACAAAAGGAGTTCTCCAGGCTGGCGAGACGGGCAGGGCATCCCAGGCCTGGGAACTGGTGGCCAGGCCCAGTGTGTGACCAGGGTGGGTGGGAACTTCTGGGATGGGGGTCAGGAAGTTGGGGGTGGCAGGGAAGGCTGGGGTATAGCCAGGGTGGAGCCTTCTGCCCAGGGCTGGACGCTCTGGGGGTGAATGAGTGGAGAAGGGAGCAGATCTGACCAGGAAACCCAGGCAGAATGCATGGTGTGGTGGATGAGAAGTTTCCCAGGACGCACACTGCACTTGGGGCCACAAGCCAGGACCCTCAGTCTCTGCTTAACCTCATCAGTGCTGAGAACATTGAATCAGTGTCCAACGCTGAAGACCTGGGAGGTTTTGCTTAAAGTTCTGGTTTCAGGCAAATGTCAATAAAAGAAGATGCCAAATACACATTCAAGCTTCACCCTCAGGAACCAGAAAAGGAGAAGCCAGCTGGCCTAGAGCTGGTGGAGGGACAGGGCAGAAGGAACAACCGACCAGTGGGACACCAAACTGGCTGTGGAAACACCGGAGAACGGAGAAACAAAGAGAGAAAAATGCAAAGAACTCATGAACGAAGGTAGGGCCGTTCGTTCAGATGTTAGAAATCAGAAGAGTTACAAGAGAAATCTCAAAAACTGTATGCCAAAAATTTTAGATAGCCTCAGGATGGCTATTCCTGGAAACACTCGAGTCACCAAGACTGGCTGAACATGGGCAGGGAGCCTGAACAGGACGCGAGGAGACGCGGGGCCTTGATGTGCACCATGAGCCACGCAGAAGGCACAGGGTGCATCCTGAGTGACAGGCCCTCAGCCACGCCCTTGTAAAGTCAGGGGACTGCGCCCACACAGAACTGGCCTGCAGTGGTGGGCTCCACACCGGCCCCACCTCAGCCCCCATCCACAGGGGACGCCATAGCCACTTTCTCCCTGAATACATCTGCTTCCTGAACGAGCCTCCCTGGGACTTTGGGGGCCCTGCTGAAGTTCTTTTCCCTCACGTACGCCGAGAACCCACCAGTCCTGACTTGAATGCCCTGCCCTCTGGGGACCGCTGGACCCCTCTGTGGTGACAACAGACCTGTACCTCAGAAGGGGACTGATGTGTTTCAGTGAAACCCAGGACCAGGAGGCTCCGTGGGGAGCTCTGCCACAGAGCTGAGGGGGAATCCACGACATTCTCAAACTGTAAGAGGAGAGGAGAGGCGTCAGGCCTACTTCATGAGCCCAGTGGTCCTGGGACACCAAATCTAGACAAACCACACCAGAGAAGGCCACAGACCAGCGTCTCTCGACAGAATCCTAGTAAACCACCCCCAAATCAGGGTGAAGAGATGATGTGCCATGGCTAGGTGTGACATCCCGTGCTGGCTTAGCAGAAGAAAGCGGGCACCGTGAGAGTCACGCTGACGGAACGGGGACCATGGGATCTCTTCAGCTGCTGCAGATAAAAAGCACTGGGCAAAATCCAGCACCCTCTCATGACAAAAACACTCAGCAAGTGAGGAGCAGAGGGGAAGGTCCTCAACACGGTCAAGCTCATCTGTGAAAATGCACCCCCATACCAGCAGCTTTCCCCCAACCCGATCAGCTCCTCGTCAGCAAGCTGTTCAGCCCTGTTCTGCAAGCACTGGCCTGGGCTGCTAGGCAGGAAGAGAGTCAGAAAGGACTAGGCCATGCTGTGTCCACTCAGAGAAGACCTGGTGCAGCACGCAAAGAAGGCATGGAGAACACACACGCGCGCGCACACACACACACAGCATACTACACACACATGCACACATACAGCATACTACACACAAGTGCACACACACGCGCACACGCACACACACACAGCATACTACGCACACGTGCACACACATCAGCCCACACACACAGCATA
>PVKS010033358.1:0-21771 GCA_004027875.1 Aplodontia rufa
GAGGTGGGGACTAGACCCTGGACAATGAGAAAGTTGGTCTAGAAACATGAGTTAAATTCAGATAAGATGTAATGCTTTACAATCTAATACTATTTTTAGAGTTATAATGGGAAGGGGAAGGGAGGGATAAGGGAGGGTAATTGGGGGGGTCACTCCTGGGGATAATTGCAATGTCCAGAATATATACACATCTTATACACATTTTATATTGTTTTGTTAAAATCTTGTAAGGTTGCTCAAAAAAAAAAAAAGATTTCTAATTGTGGAAGCTGTTCAGCTTGGATTAAAAGTTATTATAGGAGGCTGGAACAGTGGTTAGAGCACTTGCCTGGCATGCTCGAGGACCCGAGTTTGAGCCCCAGCACCACATACACAACTGGGTGTGGGAGAAACCAGAACCAGATGAAAAATAAATATTTTTTTTTCTCTTTCTCTCTCTTAAAAAAAAAGTTGTTATAGGATTTACCTCTTTACCCATGGAAATTAGGATAACTCTAGAGAGGTAAACATGTGAATGAAGAAGACCATGTAAGAGAAGAGGATTTGTTGAATTAAAGACAATGAATGTAACATGTATTCAACTTTTCATGAGATTCAAGGAGTAGGAATTTTAAAACAATCAGTCTTTCAAATATTTCATAATAAGGATATGAATCTTTGGCAATAATGCTTTAGAACTCTTTCAGTTATTTGGAAAGAAATGAAATCATACAAATTCTGTATCGACTTAAATACACAGTCTGTCACAATATTGAAATCATTTATACATATTGTCTGTATCAAAAAAATTATTCTTCTGGTCCAAAACTTGAAAACATATAGATTCTTAAACCATATATTAATATGAATTTTGATGGAAATTATTGAAATTAATCATTTGTAAATTTTACCACTTATTATTTGTCCCTTGGTTATTGCCACTGAGCACAGGAGCCAGAAATATGATAGGCAGACAGAGTGGGGACCTTGATTGCAAAAACTTTGATTACAAAAAATCTGATAGACCAGACAGCACATGGTCATCATCCTGATTGGACAGGGAGCACATGATCAACTAGTGTCTCTCATGGAATGGAGAAGTTTCTCTCCTTAAAAGTTGTCAATCAGTAGATTTAAAAGTCACCTCCACCAACACCATATAAACAAGGACAGCCCATTCAGGACCTCTTCCTTTGTGGGAGCTCTATTACAACTATTTCAAAAATAATTTCTCTGCAGACTGGTACATCCACTCTGGAAAGCAGTGTGGAGAGTCCTTTAAAAAATTAGAGATGGAACAACTATATGATCCAGCTATTCCTCTTCTGGGTATGTTCCCAGAGGAGTTAGAATCATCACATTACAGTGACACAGCAAAATCAATGTTCATAGCAGCTCAATTTATAATAGCTAAATTATGGTATCAATCCAGATGCCCCTCACTGGATAAATGGATCCAAAAACTGTGGTCTATATACAATGGAGTTCTACTCAGCTGTTAGAAACAACAATGTTGCAGCCTTTGAAGGTAAATGGATAGCAATGGAAGAAATCTTGCTAAGTGAAGTTAGCCAAACCCAGAGAGTCAAGGGTCAAATGCTTCCTTTCACTCTTTTATGGAGGCAGGAGATAAACTCAGGCTTGGGTGAAGGTAATCAGACTCATGTATTGGACCCACCAATGGCTTAACAACACATAATTTTGGGGAACCATAGACATGTAGCGGGGAGGGGTGAGGGAGAGAGAGAGTGATGGGGAGGAAGAGGGAGGGTGATGGGAGAGGGAGGGATCTAGGGAGAAAATTAACAATGTAGCATATGCTTTATCCCCCTGAGAAGTCAAATATTATGTATGTAATCGTTTAATTCTGTACAAGTCACAATCTTATATTTGTTAGGGGCATAATACAGAAGAATCAAGAGACTGGGGTGTGGGCAATTTGGGGATAACTATGGTTAATGATAAAATGCATAGCAAATTTTTACTTTATACACCTTTATGATTGTAAAACTGCAAGTTTACCCTGGGGCATTTCACCACTGAGCTACATCCCTAGAGCTTCTTACTTCATTTTGAGACAAAGTCTTGCTAAGTTGCTCTGGTAGGTCTTGAATGGGCAAGCCTACTGCCTCAGCCTCCAGAGAAGTGGGGATTTCAGGTTTGTGTCATCCACCCCATGCAAGAGGGGGTTTGCTTTTGTTCCCTTGACATCAAGTTTGGAGCTATGCTCAATTTAAAGGAGGGATGGAGATAATAGTTTCTAGCTGAGTTTTTGCAGTACACAAATGCATGTTATGAAATGTATCTGTACAGTGTAAGTGCCTGCATGTAGCAATTTCTTAAATTTGAGGGCATGGAACACACCTATTGCTTGACTTGATGTAATTTATTTATTTATTTATTTAATTTTATTTTTAAAGAGAGAGGGACAGTGAGAGAGAGAGAGAGAGAGAGAGAGGGAGGGAGAGAAAGACAGAATCAATTTTATTTAGTTTTTCACATGGCTTTCGTTGCTTGGAGACTTCATTGTGTATGTGGTGCTAGGGTTTGAACTTGCGTCCTTGTGCATGCCAGGCAAGCACCCTAACTGCTAAGCCACCACTCCAGCCCCGACTTAATGTAATTTAAAACATAAGACTTGACTTAAAAATTCAATGGGAGAAAAAGAGAAAACAAGGTTTGAAAGTAAATAATTTCACAATAAATAACTAAACGCATTTGAAAAAAGTCAGCAATGAGAACTTGAAAGGGAGATGACAATTACAGCCTGACCGAAAAGGACATATGACATTAGGAACAAAACCAGAGAGAGAAAATAATGTGCAGCTCTCCAACAGTGAATAAATACGCGACTGAAAACAAAATGAAGAAACTTCTATCCCTAAGAAGGCAGCCAAAACACTGTTTAGACTGAGAAATAATTACAAACAGTAGGAAATCTTAGCTTATTATTCACTAAACCATCACAGTTTGAACCTCAGATACTTTTCAGACCCTTAAATACTCACAGGTGTCTTTTCAATGTAAGTAAAGCTCAAAGCAGGAAAGCAGGATTAGTCACTCTTTTAAAGAGGGTCAAATACACTAGAATTAGTATTAGCAGACATGTGTGGTAAAAAAAAAATTGAAACAAGCTTAGGTCAGAATGTGGGCATTAAGACATATGTAACAGGCTGGAGCTGATGACCTTTCTGTATTCTGTAGTCTTATGATTTAACCTGACAACTGTCCATATTTCTGGAATAGAAGCAGCCTTGGGAAAACTGTGATGGACATAGACAGGTCGCCTCTAGTGCTTGTTTGTTAATGTTCTTGGCACTCCTGGTTTCTCCCAGGGACGTGCTTTCTAAATTCCAATTTCTTGGTGCCGTACTCCAAGATATCTCTTAACTAATAAGTTTTTACCATCACTGCAGGGGTTGCAGAGAGATGGGAACACTAGCACTGTGTTGGTAGAACTCCAGACTGGTACAGCCCCTCTGGAAAGCAGAGTGGAGATCCTCAAAATATTAGGGAAGAACCCACCATATGATTCAGCTATCCTCCTCCTGGGTATTTTTCCAGGGGAGTTGGAATCAGCACATTACAGTGACACAGCAAATCTATGTTCATAGCAGCTCAATTTACAATAGCTAAATTATGGAACCAACCCAGATGCCCCTCACTGGATGAATAGATTCAAAAACTGTGGTATATATACCATGGAGTTCTACTCAGCAATTAGAAAAAATGATATTGCAGCCTTTGAAGGTAAATAGATGGCATTGGAAGAAATCATGTTGAGTGAAGTTAGCCTAACCCAGAGAGTCAAGGGTTGAATGTCTTCACTTATCTGTGGAGGCTGGAACTAGACCCTGGCCTGTGTGAAAGGTGGTCAACTCGCATGCATTAGACCCAGCAAAGGTGTAGTAACACATAACCTAGGGTATTCATAGAGATGTATAGGAACAAAGGGGGAGGACGCAGGGAGAGGGGTAAGGGTGGGAGAATAGGATGGGCTCCAGGGGATAAATCTAATTTTAAGAATATATACATATCATATTGTTTTGTTGGATGCATTTTTGATTGTACAATAACGAAATTTCTTTTTTTTTAAAGACAGAAAGATTGAGAGAGAGAGAGAGAGAGAGAGAAAGAGAGAAACAATTTTTATTTAGGTTTTCATGTGGCCTTCGTTGCTCCAAGACTTGGTTGTTTACGTGGTGCTGGGGTTTGAACTCCTGTATGCCGCTCAAGCGCTGTAACCGCCAAGCCACTTCTCCAGCCCCTAAATTTCTTAATAAAATAAAAAAAGAAGTTTTTAGCATCAGGATATTAAACTTAGAGAAACCAAAGTCTCAGATAACATATTATGCTTAAATTCCTCATTATCTGCCAATGAGAGCAGTGTAGCTCAAGGATATAATCAATTTTGAAACAGTGATTATAGAAGTATAAAAAGAGAGTGGGGGTGTCTGATGACAGGGAGCCTGATCCACAGAAATACCCAAGGTCTAGCTAATCACTGTTTCTTTTTTATTAATTGACTTGCCTTCAAACTATGAGGCCACTGGTGCAGGAGCCCTAAAATTGTTAATAACATTTCATTGACTAGATTTTGTATATTCCAAAGCTTATTAGCTTGTTAAGCTTCTAGAAGGCAGAGGTTTGCCTTAGGTATTTACTATGAACTTTAAATATAAAATGTGCTCTGTGTATATGTGTGTGCATGTATATACATACTATAAATGCTTAGATATATATTTTTACAACATAATACCATGGAATTCTCCTAGATGACCAATCGCAAAGATGTTAATTGTCACCACATGTATATTAACACACTAATAACTATTTATATCAATAAAAAGGATTATTGAAGAGATTATGATTTACCTGCTTAGGCAAGTATATTCATTTTCTCCATTTATCAGATGCATCAAATAAAACTCAGAGAGATTAGGTATCTTGTCCATTGTCATATTGGTAAAATATGTTATAAGATAAAAGAGGGATTATTTCTGGGAGCAAGTTAGGTTCATATGGTACAATTAGTGAAATTTTGAAAATCAAGTTTTAAAACCCATTAAGAAAGCTGGCAGATAAATTAGAGTATGTTAAACTTAGTTTGAATTTCATAAACACGAAAGGGTTTTCAGCTCAAGTATATCCCATGCAAGATTTAGAAAATTACCATCATTGCTATATAATACATCAAAATTTTTCTTTGTTTATTTAAATTTCACACTTAACTTGCTCTAAGACCTGTTTTTCTTTTGTTTAAGAAATGTGGTAACTGTAAACATGATGTATTCTAATTTCCATAAATTTTGTTATAACAGTTAATATCTTGAAAATCTTAATCAAGAATTTTGACAACTCAGAACTTACAGAGATGCAACATTTAATTGCTGAGGATTGTGCTGACACAGAAGATACATGACAAGATATTTCACTTTCAAAAAGCTCATAATTGGGGCTGGAGTGGTTGCTCAGTGGTTACAGCACTTGCCTGACATGTGCAAGGACACAAGTTCAAACCCCAGCACCACAAAAACAATGAAGTGTGGGAGCAATGAAAGCCACATGAAAAACTAAATACAATTGATTCCATTTCTCTCTCTCTCTCTCTCTTTCTCACTGTCCCTTTCTAAAAGAAAAAAATTCATAATCAACTCCAATCAGGCAGAAAAACCCTGTAGAAAGTGACAGTGAACAATAGAAGAAAATGAGCTGGTAAGTATTAGACGGTGAGTTAAGAATAGAGGGCAATCAAAACAATGATGACTAGCAGGAGAAGAGGTCCCTGGAGGGTGGAAAGGAGGTCAAGCTGGAACATGAGCCTGCGTGGGTAAAGCACTCTTCTCACATCCACGGGACTCCTCCTTGTCTGAGAATCGGGTGAGTTCAGCGCCTGTGGTTGACTATGTACAATGGAAGCCCAAACCTCCAAGCAGAAAAGTGTAGTCATCCAGAGAAGAGTAACGAGGAAGAGGGCACAGTGACCTAAAGGTAAAATGAGATTTTGAAAAGAGAATAGCAGTTGTTCTCAAAGGGAAGGTCACCAGAGAACCACAGTACAGCAGCAGCACTTTGGAATCTGTGAGAAATGTGAATTCTCTAGTTTCACCCCTAGAATACTAAACCAGCATTTCTGGGGGTGAGGCTCAGCAATCACAATTTTTTTTTTTTTTTAAAGAGAGGGACAGCAAGAAAGAGAGAATCAAATTTTATTTAGTTTTTCATGTGGCTTTCATTCCTCCAACACTTTGTTGCATATGTGTTGCTGGTGTTCAGACCCACATCCTCCCGCATGCCAGGCAGGTGCTGTAACTAATGAGCCACCGCTCCAGTCCCCAGCAATCACAATTTTAACAACCCCTCTGGGGATTCCGTCACATGGTAACATTTAAGAACCAATGACAATGACTTTGTGAAGATACTTTCCTTTTTCTCTTAACTAACTTAACTAACTAAATAAATAAAAGCCTATATGGAATGCATCTACACTACACGGGGCTATATGGGAGATTATCCAATATCAAGCACAAAGCTGACAGATAGAAAACCATATCCATACACCTAACTGTCCAAGCATTTGATTTCTCCTTGAAACCATTCAAAGGCCCTGACAGGTGGAAGAAGAATCATGATTAGGAGGTCAAAATTCCTCTTAATTTTATTTAGTTTTTCATGTGGCTTCATTGCACTGACACCTCATTGTGTATGTGATGCTGGGGTTCGAATCCATAGCCTTGCACATGCAGGCAGGTGCTGTAACTGCTGAGCCGACGCTCCAGCCCCGAGAAGGTCACAATTCTTAACAGACTGGATAGTGTGCAGTCTATTCCTCCTAGGTGTTAACCTCCATTTTCAAGTACTTAAAGTAATCATTTTATTCTTTCAAGAATTACCTACTTGACATATTATTATTGCAATACTTTGATAATATTTTTGTGATAAAATAGTCTATGTAACTAAAACATAATGCAAAAAAGTGTTTTAAAGTTTTGTGGGGATGTTATAAGTGGTTCAAATAGAATGTGACAAAATAGTTCAAGGGGATATCTGACTATTAATGTAAATTTTTAAGGCAACTAATTATGAATAATAATAATAGGTGATAATTACTGAGAGAGGAATCTCAGATTCCCTATGAGATGTGAATGTGTATTTTTATATATGTGTGTGTGTGTGTATATATATATAGATATATATGCATGTTTGTGTATATATTATGTATGTTTGTGTATGTGCATTTATATACATGTATGTGACTATATGATACATATACAGTCAGTTTATTTTCACAAAAACTCTAGGGATCAGATTGTTTTCAGTTTTATACGGGAAAAATGAGGTATCCATAGGTTACATAGCTTAGTTTGGTTAATGTCAAAAAACTATTAAGGAGGAGAACCATGTTTAACACTGAGGTAGTCTTCTTGCAGAGTCCAAGGATTTTAACCTTAACAATGAACCAACCATTCTCAGTATGGAGCAAGAGTTCACAATTAAGAAGGGGACAACTCTATGGGATTATATGATAAATATTAACTAGATTATAAAAAATATTTGTTTCTTAAGAGAAAGCACCACTATAGACTATGGAATATCAATTGAGATTTAAGTAAGCTTTGTGTTTATCAAAATTAGGATCAAAAAACTAATCAATTTTAAAGTAAAAATGAAAGAAATGGGTAATATTTGGAATAGTGTAATAATTACAATAGCAATTGTTTACAAGTCTTTGAATCGTTTGTGTATAAATTTGTTTTTAAAATATCAAAATGTTATAAATTGTAACCATTTGTGATGGGGATCTAAGTAAGGTTGCAGATACATATGTATTCATATGTAAGTATGTACTTATAAGAATGTACTTATACAAAATTTCTTTCTATGCCAGAATGTACTAATTATACATTATGCTATTTATTTTGTTCAGAATTTACCTTAGAAATATTCATCCTATTTATGCTAGGTATTATGGTAGTTGAGAAATATGAAGCATATTTGTCTAATTATGAGCAGTATCTAACTCATGGTTACTTTTCCATATATAAGGCACAAGATTAGAGAAATGTGCTGGGGTAATAACAAAGAGCCCTTTGACATTAGTTCAAGACTTTGAATTTTATTTGGAAAGTAATGATATGCAGAATTCTTGCTACTGTTTTGTTATTGGTTTTGTTTGTTTTGTTATTTTTTTTTCAGTATCAGTATGGTCAGGGCTGTCTTTGGGGAAGAACATATGAGAATAGAAATAATGAGAAAGATGAGAACAGGAAAAAATAGGCACACATAAGAATTGAGGGGTGTCTTAGTCAGCTTTGCTTTACTGTATCCAGAATACCTTACAAAAACAATTAGAGGGGGCTGGAGCAATGGCTTGGCAGTTACAGTGCTTTCCTGGCATGTGCAAGTACCCGGGTTCAAACCCCAGCACCCACATACACAACTAAGTGTTGGAGCAACGAACGAAAGCCATGTGAAAAACTCAATAAAAAAATTAATTCTCTCTGTCTCTCTCTCTCTCACACTGTCCTTCTCTCTTAAAAAAAAAAAAAACACAGCTTAGAGGAGGAAGAGATTATTCGGGCTCATGGTTTCTGAGGTCTCAGTCCACAGATGGTTGACTCCATTGCTCCTGGCCCAAGAAGAGGCAGCACATCACTGTGCGCATGCTGCTCCACTCAGGAAAGCTAGGAAGTAGGGAGGGGGAGAGAGAGGAAAGCGAGGGCACCACAAGGAAGATGAAGGTTTCCGGGGCATGCCCTTAGTGACCCACCTCCTCCAGCCACAGCCCACCTGCCTAGAGTCATCACCCACTCCATTCAACTTGGATGGCCTGATTAGGTGACAGGTCTACAATGCAATCATTTTACTCTAAACATTCCTGGATTAACACAGGAGCTTTTGTAGGCTACTGATATTGCCTAAGTAAGAGTGGATGGAGGTTTGAATTAGAGCCTTTCAAAGGGAGTTTAAAGAAAGAGTCAGAAACATCAGAATTTTCAGTTAAAGAAACAATACCTGGTGGGAAAGCTAAGAAGTCAAGGTTGATGTTGCAATTTTAAGCATTACTCGATAGACCGACAGTGGCATCATTACTAAGAAGCACTAAAATAAATAACTCTCTAGCCCACCTCCATCTTGGCCTCACCACGAAGACAACTCTTTCTGCTTCTGAAAATGATAAGGTAAATGGTTCTATAAAGTTCCTTCCTTCTAGCTATAAAATTCCATAATCTTATGAAATAGGTTTGAAATTAAAAGTAACTGAGGCATCTTTCCAGGAATATAATGTTTATGTATAGAAATAGATATTGATAATAGCTTGTGAGATGTCCCAAAGTCAAATTCTAACCCTTTTTAAATATCGTTTGCAAACACACACACACACCTTAAGTAAGATAATCGAATCAATTCCTAATCCATATTATTTTAGCAATTTGATGACATCTAAATCTCTGGTTAAAAAATGCATGACTTTTTGTTACCCCAAATAGGGAACTTTTTAATGTTTGATTGTGGGGTTTTAATATTCAGAATTTCAGCTGACAGTCCTCCTTAAGAACCAGGTAAAGCAATTAAGTAATAATTTGTAACTACTGCTTCATGGCACTAAAAAATAAAACAACAAGAACAAAAAAAAATTATTACTTCCTCTTTCCGTTGATAAACATCTTAAATGATCTCATTCTTCAAACATCCCTTGGGTAATGTTATCTTTAAAGTTAGTGACTTACATAATCAATATATTTCAGAGAAAAGAATCTGGCTGAAAATGAAGATATACCAGAGTATTATTTTCTCTTAAACGTTCAACCTCCCGCATCTACCTTTCTAAACTTAATTCAAAATTTTAATAGAGAAAATAAGTTCGAAGCACACACAGATTTTCAAAAATCGTCAGTTCTACTCATTTCATATAGACCATTTTCAGACTCTTGGTTGGCCTTCAATAACTTCCTGTATCTGATCCTACTCAAACTATGTAAAATTTTCCTAGTTTGCTTTTAATCCACTGTCCAGAATAACACTTCACCAATAATACAAGCCATTCTCTACTATCTGTACAACTTCCTATTTGTTCCTCCCTGTCAAGAATTATTTTTCCTCCCTTCTTATGTAAAGCTTAGAAGTTTTCAGAAGTGATGCTCTAGGAACCCCATTCCTAACACTTCTACAGTGAGATCCATCGTCACTAGAACTATACATCAAATAACTCAAACTCATCCATGATTGACCACATGATTTGCCTTACATCATGTGCTTTATTATTCCAATGAGATTTTTCTTCACTGCTACAATAAGTAATGTTATGTATATTATACATATACATATATATACACACATGTATATATATGTGTGTAATATATATAATACATATATTTACACACAATATATATTAGAGAGAGAGAGAAGAGAGAATCAACTTTTTTTTTCATCTGGCCTTTGTTTCTCCAACACTTAATTTTATACGTAGTGCTGGGGTTTGAACCTGAGTCCTCACACAGGCAAGGTAAGTGCTCCAACTACTGAGTCACCGTTCCAGCCCAATATTATATTCTTTTTGTAACAACTTTGTTCAGTACTTGACCAAGTGATGAACATTACAAATATAAGTACTTGGGTATTTCCATAAAAATTTCTGTCACTGATTATAGTAATTAAGTATGCTCAAAAAACCTGTACTCAAAATGCCATCTGTATTCATGGGCTGCACATCCTCAGATTCAACCAATCGTGAGTCACAGAGTCACAATTACTTGAAAAGAAATTATCTCTGTGTTTTAGACAGGTGTCTTTTTAGCTGTAATCAAAAACCTTGCTAGCTCCTTTCCTTGGGGTTCCATGTGAGGCAGAATTTCATAGTGGAAGTGTGTGGCTGAGGAAGGTAGCAGCTGGGGACATGGCCACTGGAAGTGGAGAAAGAGCTTTATTCAACAAGGACAAATTACATACCCCAAAAGGCATTCCCCCAAACACCCACCTCCCCAAGCTACACCCTACCTGCCTACAGTTACCATTCATTTACTCCCTATCAGGATTTTAATTCACTGATTGGGTTAATGTTTTCATAACCCAATTATTTCACCTCAAAACCTTCTTGCATCCTCTCACACATGAACTTTTGGGGGCCACATCATATCTAAACCATAACGATCTGTATTGAAAATGTAAAGATCTTTTTAAAAAATTGTTTCCTAAACAATACAGTAAAGTTGGTGCTTGCATAGCTTTTATATTGTATTATGTATTATAAATATAGAGGTGTTTTAAAATATATGGATATATGTAGATTATATGCAAATAATACATCATCTTATTAGTTAAGAGATTTAAGCAATGCAGAATTTGGTACCAGAGGGGATCCTGAGTCTAATCCCCTATGATGATTGCATGTGTTTCTTTAATGGGTTGATCTAAATTATGACCATTTTGTTTATTTTCAAGGAGCACTTAAATACCTACTGTGTTAAAAAATATTGTAATAAATACACAGTTAAATATAATGCAACAAAATATGCCACCAGAGAATCTCAGGGAAACAACTGAAAGCATGACTAACTCGAGCCAAACCTTGTTAACTACAAGAGAATAGAGTACATTCACAGGAGCTGGAATCTGGGGTCAGACACACATGCAGGAGCAATCAACACTGAGGGTTAGACAAGCGTACAGATGTAGGACAAATTATAGAACAATACAAGGAATGGAATCAAGAATGTTTAACAGATAATTTATCCATTCAAAAGAGAAATAAGCATTTGTCTAGACAACTAGATAAATCTGGGAATCCTGAGAGTTCACTGAGGTGGTAAGCAGTTGGTATTGTGCAATCTATGAGCAGGTCATGGAGACATAACCATTAAAGGCTAGATATTTCAGAGAAATTTGGAGATATATGGTTTGTGAAGACAAAACATCAACCATACTCACACGTGCACACACACACACACAGAGACACAACCCAGTTATAGGAATCAGAACATGAGCTGAACCTCAAGCTCCAGCAATAAAACAAAGCCTGATCATTACAACTTTGTCACTCACAAGTCAAATTCAGCTGATGTCACAAGGTTGAAATCCTTTGGATTAAATTGTGAAGAGCTTAAACACCTCAGTTTTACACTTGATTGGATAGAAGCTGTACTCGCAGGTAAGAGCCAAGGAAAATCAGCTGTGGGAATAAAAATTAAACCAAATGAATACATTCTAAAATGTGTTGGTGGATAGCTGTATATTTGTTAGGTAGCAAAAATGTCTTGATGAAAATTTCTTAATTCTCTAACTTCTATGTTAGTCCAGGGAGTTGCTGTGCAATATCTATAGGTTATTTGCCCCCAGCCAAATAGTAATAAAACAAATAATAAAATATCTATGACACTATGTTGTGGTTCACTGTTAACATATGAAAATATGTTGTTTTTACTTCACTTTTAAGAAAATTCTCTGTACAAAAATGAAAATGTACCCACAAAATTGCATCTTTAGACAACCTATTATCTTATAAAATAGTTTTTTTTAAAGACAGAGAGAGAGAGAGAAGGAGAATCAATTTTATTTATTTTTTCATCTGGCCTTTCTCTCTCCAACACTTAGTTGTGTATGTGGTGCTGGGATTTGAAGCTGTGTCCTTGCACATGCCAGGCACGTGCTCCAACCACGGAGCCACTGCTCCAATCCCATAAAATAGTATATACCTAGAAATATTTCAACCAAGAAAGAAAGAAAACAGGGCTCTGTCCCCTTCCCCCACTCTGGGGGAAGTCTACTCTTTTCCCTATGCTTTATTTTCTATAATAAAATTTGTAAAAAGAAGGAAAGAAAACTAGAAAGGCTAAATTATTTCTAGTCTCTTCAATTCCAATCACAAACATGCAACTTTCACAAAAATTGGTTATTAGTAGCTACTCTGATGCCTCACAATATGATAGAACTTCCTATGATCTTAGAGCTTTCACATTTTCAAAAGATGATGATGATAACAATGAAATCATTACGCAACTACTATTTACAGATAAAATTATGCAGAGTACACCTACTCTATTATTATATTTCACATTGATGAATTTGCAATGTAAACGATATTACTATATTTTATCAATCAGGGAAATGAGCTCACAGAATTTTATTGATATCTTTGAGGTTCCACAGCAGGTAAGTAGAAGTTGTTTTGCAAATTTACGCTCAAGTGTATGATGTGAAACTTATAATCAAAGAAATGAGAAAGAAGACATTGTTTCTTCTCCAAAGGACATAAAGTTTTATCATGCATGCTTCACCCCAGCTTATTCCCACCAAGATACTTGTGGAATTATCCAAATATGCCCACGGGTTCAAGGGGAACATTAAGACATAATCTTAAGGAATGGTATGGCTTGAATATACATTGATTAATGTCTCTGGTAGAAATCAGCTGGGAAGAATTTGTTTCCATCATTAGCAAAACCTTGTACATCCTCTGAGGAGATGGTAAAGGCAAGAGAAGCTTATATCATTGGAGAAGTGGAAAACCAATTAGTAGACTGAGATGCTAACAGATGTTACGAGTCAGATGTCAGATTCCCGACATACTCACACTGAAGCTGCCATTGAATTAATCATCATGATATAAGAAAGGAAAAATTCAAACATTTCTTAAAACAAGTCAATCACTTGTTAATAGTCTAAGAGGAATCTTAAGTGCCCACTTTGGTTAGCCCCTACAGGTAGACTTAGGAAATCAAACTATTCTGACATCCAGAATAGCTTGCAGACAGACAACCAGATACTTCCAATGTATCTCATCGAGCAACCAACAAAATTTCATACTGATAGAGTGATTTGTTCAAAGTCATATAATTATCAGTGTTAGCATTGTTAAATGCACATCACCTTTTTCTTAGTGCAGGACTGCTGTGGACTGAATTGTGTTCCCCATAGTGTGATGGTGTTTGGTGATGGGCTCCTTGGGAGGTAGTCAAGGTTAAATGAGGAGAGAGCCTCCATGAAGCCATTAGTGCCCTTACTCAAAGAGACACCAGAGAGTGCTTTTCCTCTTTATGAGGATAGAGTGAAAAGGTGACCATCTGAAATTCAGAAATTCCTCCCTACAAATTGGTCCACATATTGATCTTGGACTTTCTAGGTTAGAGAATTGTGAGAAAATAAATCTCAGTTACTTAAGCCACTCAGTCCATGATACTTTTGTTGGAATTGACCTGATTAAGGACCCGCTTGCCCTTTTCTCTGCCTGGCTATGTGAAAACCAAGGGACCCCAGACTGGGAAGAAGGACCCAGAAGGCAACATTCCTAATGTCTTCTCGCCTTGACATCTGCTATGGCTTGAATATGTCTTCTCCAAAATTTGGATGTTGCTATGTGATATATCACAAGATTGAGGCTTTAAGAAGTGGCTGTGGAAGCGGCTTCCTCTACAAAGGAATTCCAGTTCCTATGAAAAAGTTTCAGGCAATATTTGGCTGACTTGCTCTTCTATCCTCCACAATGTGAAGACAAAATCCTCCTTGTGGAGGATGTAGGAACAAGGGCCACTTTGAAGCAGAAAATGGATCTGACCAGACAAGACAATCTACAGACCGCTTGATCATAAATTCCCCAGCCTGCAGAACTGTGAAGAAATAAATACCTGTTCTTTACTCAGTCTCAGGTACAGAATAGCAACCTAAACAACCTAAGGCAATCATCCTTTCAACAGCATTCCTTAATCACATTTCCTCTGTCTTTTATTTCATTTGAAAGGCCCTCCTCCCATAAGCTTTAATTGTAGTGCAGGTGAAAAGATTCTGAAAGTGCTCCTCAACTAAGAGGTTGGTATATACATCAAACTTCTAAAAATGTCTTCCACTATTCTTTCTGTAGCATATTCTTCCCCCTCTGTGCAATTAGGTACCACTGTCAGGCAGCCACAAAAGAAAGTTATTTAGAAAATTACCTAAGTTGATAACTTTTATTCTCACTTTCTCGTTTGACAATAGATCAAATAGTAGAGAATACATCTTTTCATTAAGGACCGTTTAACATGAAAGTTCATAATTTTTTCCTGGCTATCTTTAAATTTTAATTTTCTTCATATTTTTATTGGTGCATTACAGTTGTACATAATGGTGGGATTTGTTGTTACATATTCATACATGCACAGAATTTAACAGTATAATTTGGTCAATATCATTCCCCAGTTTTTCTCCTCCTCTCTCCCTCTGGTCCCTTTCCTCTCCTCTGCTGATATCTCTTTGATTTTTCATGAGGTTCCTACCCTGACCCCACTTTTCTTTTCCTTTTTCCTCTCTATCATCCACATATGAGAGAAAACATACAACCCTTGACCTTCTGAGTTTGGTTTATTTCACTTAACATAATGGTCTTGAATTCCATCCATTTCCTGCAAATGACACAGCCTTCATTTTTAAGGCTATATTAAACTCTATTGTTTATGTACCACACTTTCTTTACCCAGTCGTTCATCAGTGGACACCTAGGCTGGTTCTATAACTTGGCTGTTGTGAATCATGCTGCTATGAACATAGGTATGCATATACTGCTGTAGTATGATAATTCTTTAGGGTAAATCCCAAGGAGGTGTGTACCTGAGTCATATAGTGGTTCTATGACTAGCCTTTGAGCAAACTCCATACAGATTTTCACAGGGGTTGTACTAATTTTCAATCCCACCAGCAATGTAACAATGTTTCTTTTTCTCCATATCCGTTTTAGCATTTATTATTGTTTGTGTTGTTGATGGCTGTTCTTCTGACTGGTGAGGGATGAAATCTCAGTATGGTTTTAATTTGCAATTCCTTAATTGCTAATAATGTTGAACATTTTTTCTGAAATTTGGACCACTTTTATTTCTTCTTTTGAGAAGTGCTTGTTAAATTCATTTGCCCTTTTGTTAATTGGATTATATATACTCTTTGGTGTTGAGTTCTTTATATAGTCTAGAAATTAATCATTTTCTGTCATTCTGTAGGTTTTCTCTTCACATTACTAATTATTTCCCTTGCTGTGATAAAAACTTTTGAATTTGATGCCATCCCATTTTACCAGCTTTTGGCATTATTTCCTGAGCTCTTGGGATTGTATAGAGAAAATTATTGCCTGTGCCTTTATGTGGAGTTGTGACCCTATTTTTTCTCCAATTTATACTTTTGGCACCTTTATCAAGGATCAGATGACTGTAGATTTGTCTCTGTGTTTTCTATTTTGTGTCATTGGTCTATGTGCTTGTTTTTATGCTAGTACCATGTAGTTTTTGTTACTGTACCTCTGTAGTATAATTTTTTACAGAGAGAAAGAGGGACAGTGCGTGAGAGGGAGAAAGAGAAATAATTTTATTTAGTTTTTCAAGTGGACTTCGTGTTCCAACACTTTATTGAGTACGTGCTTCTGGGGATCAAATTCGCATACTTGCATTTGCCAGGCAAATGCCATAACCACTGACCCACCGCTCTAGCCCCTGTAGTCAGGTATTATTCTGCTTCCAGAATTGCTTTTTTGGCTTAGAATTGCTTTGGCTATTCTGGGTCTTTTATTATTCCACATGAATTTTAGTACTGTTTTTTTCTGTTTCCATGAAGAAAGTCATTGGTGTTTTGACGGGGATTGACTGTAACTCTGTTGTATAATTTGAGATCAGGTATTGAGATGCCTCCAGCATAGCTTTTCTTGCTCAGTACTGAAATGAGTATCCTGGATCTTTTACTCTTCCAAACAAATTTTGGGACTATTTTATCTAGTTCTGTGAAGAATGTCATATTTTGATAAGGATTGTATCGAGTTTGTATTATGTTTTTGGTACTATGGTCATTTTGACAATATTAATTCTACTGGTCCAAGAACCTGGTAGGTCTTTCAATCTTCTCAGGTCTTCTTTAATTTCTTTCTTTAGTGTTATGTACTTTTCATTGTAGAGTTCTTTCACCTTCTTGGTTGGTTTTCCGCAAGAGTTTTTTTTTTTTTTTTTTTTAGTTTGTTGTGAAGAGGGTAGTTTTTCTTATTTCTTTATCAGGAGAATAATTATTGGAGTATAGGAAAACTAATTCATCTGTGAATATTGAGCTTTTATCCTGCTACTTTACTGAATTTGCTTATCAGCTCTAGAAGTCCTCTGGTGGAGCTTTTTGGATCTTCTCTATATAGGATCATGTCATCAACAAAAAAAGAAAATTTGATTTCTCCATTTTCAATTTGCACCCCTTTAATTTCCTTCTCTTGCTAATTGTTCTGGCTAAATGTTCAAGAACTATGTTGGAAAGGAGTAATGAGAGTGGACATCCTTGCTTTGTTCTGATTTTAGAGGAAATGCTTTCAGCTTCTATATCTTCAATATGATAATGGCTTTTGGTTTGTCATATATAGCCTTTATTTTTTTTAAAGGCTGAATCAAAAATTAGTAATTAGTCATTATAATGTTCAGGTTAGTTTCTTCAATCCCTAGTTTCTTCAGCATATTTAAATGAATGAGTGCTGGATATTATTAAAGGAATTGTCTGTATCTATTGAGATAAGCATCTGATTCTTGTCTATAATTGTATTGAATACATTATTTGCAAACCACATTTAAAAGCTCACTGAAGACAGTACACCATGATCAAGTAGTTTTCATTCAGGAGATGCAAGGTTCAGTTTAACACATACAAATTGATAGTTGATGTTTTAAGTTCTTAAAAGTTAGTGAAAGGAGAGATGTCAAACTATGAAATTCAAGGATGAAAGTAAAATAAAAACTGCTAAGGCACCGATTCCTTGCATTTGGAGAAGTTATATAATGAACAGATCGAAGACAGACAAATAGTGGCTTTCTTTTTTCAGATAAAGTCACTGCCCTCCTGAATGTCACACCTACCTAAACATCTGCCAATACCTACTGGGTCATGAGTTACAGTTCAAATGGACTCTTTCAAGTGGTGAAGAGTAATCCCAAACCAATTAGTAGCAACAAACCTGGCTGGGTTGTGGAGTTTCAAAGCTGTAGGTGAATGCCAGAGTTCTTTTTATTTATTTATTTAATTGGTTCCTTTTTAGGTGTACATGATATAAGATTATACAATGACTTAATTATAAAAGTATAGAGTTTAACTTGTTCTAATTCATTTTCCCTATTTCCCTTCCCCCACCGGTCCTCCCACCCTGTTGTTATTTTTTAATATACACGATGATAGAATGTACACTGACATAATTAAAGTTTGGAGTTGACCTTTGTACTGTGAGAGTTCTTTTGATGTGTGTATATGTTGTTGTTGTTTTATTGTTTAAATACCAAGTCCTCTTGTTCTTTCTCTCATTAGCAAAAATTCTATGTTGTTCTATTGAACTATAATGTCTCTTCTCTATCCTAACGATCACTGCAGACTTAGTTTTTGTCTTATTTTTTTCAGGCTCAGTCCTGGAGTATATATTTTATTCTCTGAACTGCATTAGCACCATACATAATGTGTGTATGTATGTATATCTATCTGTCTACATATACACACATATATAAAATCTTCCACATCAACTTTTATAAAGTTTCAAATAATACACACCCACTTTGCCTTTATTACCTGTTTGAATGCATTTGGTCAATAAATGTTTGATATATATACTAGATATATGTGTATATATATTTTATATTTATGATATTATATATGTATTGTGTAAATTATGCATACACATCTCCATTGGCTACTTAATATACAAATCACAGTGTTAGGCCGAAGGAGGGAAAGACTTAAAGAATCCATTGCAGAACTCATAATCTGGTTAACTCATAAACACTTCTTCAACTGACTTTTATATGTACTCCAGGGTTAGAATTATAAAAATGTACTGGAAGGAGTGGTAAAAGTGTCTGGAGCAATGTTTGAAAGCTTCTTGAAGGAGGTGAGCTTTTTTTTTGTGAGACTTGAAGATGAATAGAACTCTATAAAAAGAAAAGTAAATAATACCTTTTTGGTCTGTCCTATATTTTATTTGCCACGTTCCAAAATGTACCATTTGATGGTCTGAAATTTCTTCATTCTAATGGATTGGATTCCTAAAACCTGTATAATAATTGTACTATCTATACTCACAATGGTATTTTCAAAGTAGTTTTATGAGACTTTTTTAAATAGAAGATATGCTGTCTCACTGTAGCTTTGACATGCATTTTCATGAAAGTGATGCTAAGCATATCTTGACATTTCTGTTGCCCATTTTTTCTTCTTTTCAAAAATGTTTATTGATGTCTTTAGACCACTGATAAACCAAATCACTCTTATTTTTTTCTTTTTTAAAAGTAGTTCCTTATAAATTCAGGATATTAGTCACTTGCCAGATGTATACTTTAGAAACATTTCCTCCCATTCCATGGATTGCCTCTTCATTGGTGACTGTTGAAGTTCAATATTATGTAGTGAATTCCCTATATTTTTTTTCTAATAGTTTCATAGTTTCTGCTCTTATGTTCAAGTCTCTAACCCATTTTGAGTTGATTTATTATGTGTGGTAAGATAAGGATCTTGATTCATTCTTCTAGATCTGCTTTTCACAGCATCTTTTAACACCTGTTCCTGAGAATGTGGAGAAAGGGAACTCTTTTGTATTGTTGTATAGCCATTAATGAAATATGGAGTTTTCTCAGAAAAGTAAAAATAGGACAACCATATAATCCAGAACTCCAACTATTATGTATATATGCTCATGTATATTATAGCATTCACAATATTCAGCATATAGAATCAACTGAAATGTATATCAGTAGATAAATGAATAAACAAAATATGGGTAGATACACATAATGTGACACTGTCAACCCATAAAAATTATGAAACAGCAGAATTTATCATTTTTTATTAATATGTAAGTGCATGGAGGACAGAAAGTGAAATAAGCCAAGCATTGAAATCTCACATGATCTCCTATATGAAATCTAAAAAGATGATCACATAAAACAGAAGTAGTGGTTACCAGCTAGGGAGAGTGGAGAAGGATGGGGGACGGGGAGAAGTTGCTCAATAGGTGCAATGGTACAGTAAGGAGGAATAATTTCTGGCTTCTTATTGCATAGTACCATGATCATATTTACTAATAACTTATTGCATATTTCAAAAGAAATAAAAGAAAGGCTTTTATATATTCCCAGCACAAGGAAATGATAAATGTTTGAAATGATGGATATACTAATTACCCAGATTAAATTACAGAACATATACATGAATCAAAACATGACTTATTTTACATGAATATGTGTAATTATTATGTGCCCATCAAAAACTAAAAATAAATTTCTATAGAAAAAAAGCCTGATTCTTTTTTGATATTTGTGTCGAGTACAAAAAAGTTTCTATTTACCACCATTTTTAGATAAGGAGCAAGAGAACAAGGCAGGTACGATGGCCAAAGAAAATAGCAAGCTTTGGAATTAAACCCAAGTTTTTGTAGGATATTAAGACTAGTACATCTCTAACTTGACAGACTTATCTTTTCATTTACAAAATAAGTTGTCATATTTTATGCCTCAGGTAGTAAAATAATATGAAAAATTTCATGGCTCCTTTTACTTATGAAAAAATGAATAATGGTCAATTTTAAAGATTAATGAAAATGTAGGTACATATGCATTGTTTAAATCAGATGCATGGTTAAAATTATATTAAAACTATTATTGATGAACAAACCACATATACAAAAGGGATGCCTGAATGAATGTGAGAAAGAAAAGTAAATCTTTAAAAATTGTGGATCCATTTTTTTCATTAATGATCAATGACAATTATATAGTATTCTCCTTGAGTGGAATTGTCTCCAATTTTCATATACATTTCTTAGGACACTTACAATTCTTAAGAGAGATTACCAAAATATACTTCATTGTCCCCACACTTTCATCATTTATCTCTTCTACCTGGTGCTCTGCATAAGGGACAGCTGCGTTCCCTCGTGATACCTCATCATATTTTTCCATATTTTATTGGTATGTTGTTTTATACAATGATGAGAGATTTGTCATCATATATTTTTATATGCACATGATACAGCAATATATTTTGGTCCATATTATTCCCTGGTATTTCCCCTGTCTTTTTTACTCTTTCTTGACCCTAATCCCTTTCAGTCTAACTCTTTCCATCCCTCCTGGATTTTCATATTATCCTCCCCCATCTTCCTTTCTAGCTTCTACATTTGAGAAAAAACATACGACTCTTGATCTTGTGGGTTTGGCTTTTTTCATTTACAATTGTCTTGAATTGTATCCATTTCCTGAAAATTATGTAATTTCATTTTTATGATTAAATAAAATTTCATTGTGGTGTATATACATATATATCACTTTAGTCACACCTCTTGTGATGATGTCCGAGATAATAAAAGGCCTATGCGATGAAATGAAGTGAGGTCATTGCTTTCTGGCACAAGACATTGCTGTCAATCAATGTTTCCTGTTCATGTCTTTCACCCACACATTTAATAATAGAAAAGTTTGGTTGGGGAGTATTTTGTTTGTTAGTATGTTTATTTTGTAACGATGTGATTAGAAAAGTTGTCCTTAAAGCAGTGACATATATGCTTAATCCTGCAAAGCAGGAGGGAGCCAGTAATTAAGAAGTGTTCCTGGTTTTACACTCATCTGTGGAGGTGAGGTCTAGACCCTGGACAATGAGAAAGTTGGTTTAGTAGCATGAGTTAAATCCAGATAAGATGTAATGCTTTACAATCTAATACTTTTTTTAGAGTTATAATGGGAAGGGGAAGGGAGGGATAAGGGAGGGTAATTGGGGGGGCACTCCTGGGGATAATTGCAATATCCAGAATATATGCATATTTTATACACATTTTAT
>PVKS010033359.1:0-21782 GCA_004027875.1 Aplodontia rufa
GCTTATTAGGAAGCTCTTTCCAGTCACTGATCCTGCCGGCAGACAGTGCACAGGTCCGGGAGGTGTCCTTGCCAGTACGCTGACTTTAAAGCTGTGCGGGATTTTTCCCCCCCTGCAGAAGGGACTCTGGCAAGCGGGAATGTAGGCTGGAGAGTGCAAATGCCTGCCGGCGGGACAGCCGGCGGGCACCGCCGCGCGGATGCGCGGGACAAAGAATCCCTGTTCGCTCGCTGGTAGGTTTCTATTCCCCAAAACCAATGCTGAGATCAGAACTGGTGATTCATAATGCCTTTTCCCAAAACACACCTTAAAGAACTGATGAGAAGCCGGAGATCTCCTGATCAGTCACGGGGGTGCAATGGAAGCCTTTTGTCTTCAGGACGCCATCTTGAAGAGTCTCCTCTAAAAACGTTTTTGTCAAGTCTTTTGGTCACAGAAATGAAAAAGCTAAAACACTGTAATGAGGAACTGTGCTAAATGCTCCAGAGGAGGCAAAGATTAAAAACATCACTTCCCAACTCAGTCCTGGATAAGCATGAAAACAATCACCCCAACACAAACCATGCAACAGAAGACTGCACAATATTCTGTAACACCAAGAAGGGAGACCTGAACTCTGCTAAGGAAGGTCACAGATGAGTTCACTTCAGCTAAATCACAAAATAGGTAGGATTTTCTCAGGAACAGAAAGGATAGCATCTCAGAAAGAGGAAAAAAGAACACTGTATATCCAAAAAAATCTAAGTATAAAAAGTATGAGTTTCCTCTACTTCTGAACTTTCTTTTCCTTACTTTTTTTTTCAAACTAAAACATGTACATAGTCAAATACGGTAAAAAGCTCAAAACTCTGCAGTCTAATGACAATCCCACTGTAGGTTATCTTACCATCAAGGCCTTCTCATTCCCTGATATAACTATGTCAACTAAATTCATTTAGTTGCTGCTTCTGGCATTTAACTCCATTCTTCAGAATTATGTGTATATACATATATTGGTATCCTACATGATATGAGGCTTTTTGCTTTATAATCACGTCATCTTCCCCACCCCAGTCTCCCAATATGGTTGAAACAGTTTAGGGGTATATCCATAATTGTTCTTATAACTAAGTGAATAGTGCTTACTGGTTAAAGAATTATGGTTTGGATATGAGTTGATCCCCCAAAAGCTCCAATGTTAATGCAGGAATTCCAGAGGCAAAATGATTATGAGAGCTGTGACCTAACCAGTTCATCCCAGTTGGGACTAACTGGGTAGAAACCACAGTCAGTAGGGTTATGGCTGGAAAAGGGGGTTCACTGGGGCATTCCCTTAGGATTTTTGTTGTCCCCCTAGCCCCTCACTCTCTCCCTCTGGTTTTTGGCCAACATAAGCAGAGAAGTGCTTCTCCATCATGCCCTCTCACCAGGATGTTCTCCTTCATGTTGGGCCCAGAACAATGACTGACCATGGACTGAACTGCTAGAACTATGAGCCAGAAATAAATATTTTCCTCTTCTGAGTTGTCCCTGTCAGGTATTTTGGTCACAGCAATGAAAATATGATTTACAGAGGGGGTTTATCCATAATTCTTCTTAAGACTAAGTAAATAGTGCTTCTTGATTGAAGTATTATACATACATATTTCCTTTCTGTACTATTTTTTTTTCTAATGTTGATTTGTTTGAACTTTATTCATTTTTCAATCTCTGGTTAAATATTCCCCCATATTCCAACATCTTCAAAGACCTTTCAAAATACAATTTTTCTTAAAATATTTTTTCCCTAAGGTTATACTCCCAAGACACCCTCTGCTCTTTCTTCAATCTACACTGGTCTTTTGAGTTACTCCAGGAATTCTTTTTGCCCCTCATCTGTATTACAGCCCATGTTTCCCAAATCCTGTCTTCCTATTTCTTGGTTCACCATGAAAGGGAAGCCTATCTTTGCCAGTCACATTTGACTTATATTTTAACAATGGAAAAAATTCATTGTTTAAATTACTTTCCTTCAGATCCTTCAATCATTGTTCTGTCATCTTCTAGTTTCTAATGCTATTTTGATGAAATGCGATCACACTTTTACTCCGAAACTTTACATGTGATTTTTTTTTTTTTGGTTCTCTAGAAGTATGAGTTACAATTATGTTTATCTTTAGGTAAAAGATAACCCAACTTTCAACTTCACCACCCTCAACATAACATGCAATCCAGAGATGGGTAGTTGCTGACATTGATTTTGCAATTCAGCAAATCAGAACCAAGACTCCTACAATTCTCTTGTCGCAAAATGACTACTGTGACTATAGACATCTTGCTAACACTTCACACAAGAACTATTAGGAAAAGAAGAGAAAGAGATGGTACTATAGCAAAAAACAACAGTTTTCTCAGTAGTTCTTCAGCAGACTTCATTTAATATATTATAAACCAGCACTCTATCACATTCAGCCATATCTAGCTACAAGGGAGGATGAAAAAAGTAAGTTTTTAACCTGTCTATGCTCTAAAATGAGGAAAAGGTAGGACAAAAAGAGACTAGGAGATATGTTAAGAGTACCAAAGTGGATTGTGAAATTACATTACAATGTACCTTGATGATCCCTTCTGCTGGGGTACTCTGAGAATCCTTCAAAATTTTAAACATATGTTTACAGTCCCGGCAGTTCTTCCTTTTAAATTTATTTGATAATTTCTTTCCTTTTATTTTCTCTATTATTTCTCTCTTGGGAAGTCTTAAAGTTAGAGGATGTGCTTCTAACATGGATAATCTTCTATTTTTTCTAGTGCCAAGACTCTAACCAAGGCTAGATTCAGGACATAGGCACCAAGAAGCAGAGAAAGAACTCCATTCACCAAGGACAAAATATAAATCCCAAAGGAACACCCTCACCCAGGGCTTCACCTAGGCTAGGTAAGTAATCTACCACTGAGCTATATATCCAGCCCTCTGATCATCCATGTTATTTCTCCTATTTTTAATCTCATTCAGTTCTACTTCCTAGGACACTCCCCCATTTGCATTTAATCCTCCATTTTAGTCAGTCTTTCTGTTGCCATAATGTTAAGATAACTTACAAGAAGAAAAGCCTATTCTGGTTTATGGTTTCAGAGGTTCAGTCCAGGGCTGCCTGAATCCATATCTCTGAGCCCAAGGTGAGGCAGAATATCATGGCAGAAGGGAAAGGCAGATGCAAACAGCTCAGGACATAGGCACCAAGAAGCAGAAAGAGAACTCCATTCACCAAGGACAAAATATAAACCCCAAAGGAACACCCTCACTGATCTTCCTCCAATCACAACCTACCTGCCTAAAGTTACCACCCAGTTAATCTATATCAGTTGGTTAATCCACAGATTAGGTCACATCTCTCATAATCTAATCATTTCAATTCATTCTTACATTGTCTCACATATGAGCTTTTGGGGGACATCTCATGTCTAAACCATAACCTCCTCTACTGAATATTTTCTTAGGGTGTTTTCTTACTTTGTCATTGTTCTTCTTTCACAGCAATAATTCTCTTTTTTTCTATTTTTTTATTAGTTGAGCATATTCTTACATGTTTGAGGGATTTGTTGCTACATACGTGCATTCATAATGACAAAGTAACTTAAGCCTAATCCTTATTATCCAGCTCCTCCACCCCTTTGCCTACTCCTTTGTCTCCAATGTAATGTCTCCCATTACATATATAAATGTATGTATATATATGTGTGTGTGTGTGTGTGTGTGTGTGTGTGTATATATATATATATATAATTTTCAAGATTTAAATGCCTGCATGAGTATTATTTGGCTTCTCTGGGGGGTCAAGTGTACAATACAGAATTAAAAACCCCCTTTATCCTTCCTCTCTCCTCTCCCCCTCCCCCACATATAGTTTTTCCAGATTACATGATAGTTCGAATTTAGTGTGTCTAGTAAATAAACTTGTATAAATTTCACAGTATCCTTGGTTTTACTCTAGTTTACACAAATGAGAGAAAACATTTCACCATGATTTCATTCTAATAGCTGAATAGAACTCCATTGTGTATGTATGTATGTGTGTGTGTGTATACACACATACACACTACAGTTTTCTGATTCATTCATCCAGTGATGGGCTTCTGGGTTGATTATATAATTTAGCTATTGTAAATTGAGCAGCTTTAAACATTGATTTAGCTGCATTACTGTAATATGGAGAGTCAAAGGTCTTCCGGGAAAATACCCAGGAATGGGATAGCTGGATCATATGGTGTTTCCATCCCTAATTATTTGAGGAATCTCAACACTGCTTTCTAGAGTGGCTGTGAAAGTTTGCAGTTCCACCAACAGTGTGTTAGTGTTCCTTGCTCCCTACAACCCCTCCAGCAACTGTTACTTGTATTCTTCATCTTTGCTATTTTGTTTTAATTTACATTTCTCTGATTGATAGCGAAAAACACTTTCTCATATATTTATTGACTTTTTGAACTTCCTCTGTTGAGAAGCTTCTGTTTAGTTCCATGGCCCAATGATTGTTTATGGTTTTGGTATGATTTTTTGAGTTCTTTGTATATTATGAATATTAGCCCATCTGAGGTGTGGTAGGCCATGACTTTTTCCCATTCTGTAGATTTTCTCTTGACACTCTTAATTCCTTAGCTGTGTATAAACTTTTTAGTTTAATGTCATACCATTCATTGATTCTTCACTTTAATTCTTGCACTGTGGGAGTCTTGTTAAGGAAGTTGGTGCCTATACCAATATGGTAGAGTGTTGATCCTATTTTTTTCTAACAGTTGTAATGTTGCTGGTTTAATTCATAATTCTTTATTCTGTTTCTATTTGATTGGAGGTAGGGTGAGATATAGGGATATAATTTCAATTTTCTGTGTATGGCTATCCATTATGTCCAACACCATTTGTTGAATAGAATGCCTTTCCTCCAAGCTATATTTTTACACCTTGTCAAATATCCAATGATTAAAGATTTATGGGTTTGTCTCAGTGTCTTCTATTCTATTCCACTGATCTTCATGCCTATCTTGATACCAGTACCACTGTTTTTGTTACTACTGCTCTATAGTATAATTTCAGGTTATATATTGTCATACCTTCTGCTTCATTTTCTTTGCTTAGTAATGCTTTAGTTATTCCGGGTTTCTTATTGTTCCAAATTAATTTAAGAATTGGTTTTCTATATCTGTGAAGAATGACTTTGGCATCATGATGGGGATTGAAAGCCCTGTCAGAAGACTTCTAGAGCTCATAAATGGATTTAGCAAAGTGGGAGGATACAAGATAAGCAGCCAGAAATCAACAGCTTTCCTATATAATCCAACAGCAATTCTGCCAAAGATGAAATCCATTCCATTCACAATAACCTCATAAAGAATAAAATTTGTGGGAATTAATCTAACAGAAGAAGACCTCTATAATGAAAACTACAGAACACTGCAGAAGGAAAATGAAGAAAAAAACAGAAGATGGAAAAACATTCCGTGTACTTGATTATTTTATCTCTTTTTTTCTTTATAAATGTCTTTGTTGACTTTAGTCTCTCTCTTCCTATTGGAGTCTTTTTTTTTTTCAGGTCACCCAGCCTATATATATATATATATATATAGGGTTTTATATTTATTTATATATATATATATATATATATATAAATTCTGAAAATTAGATTTACCCCCAACAGCCCCAATTACCTACCCTGATCCCTCCCCTGACCCCTTCCAAATACATCTCTACAAATGCCTTAGGTTGTATAACATTACACCTTATCCAGATTTAAAACATGAGAATTGACCTCCTTTCTCAATGGCCAGGTTCTAGCTCCAGCCTCCACAGATGAGTGAGGACATTCGACCCTTGGTTCTCCGGGTTATGCAGATTTCACTCAGCGTAATTTCTTCCATAGCCATCAATTTATCTTCAAACGCTACAATATCATTGTTTCTAATTGCTGGGTAAAACTCCATGGTATATACATACCACAGTTTTTGGTTCCATACACCCAGTAAGGGACATCTGGGTTGTTTCCATAATTTAGCTATTGTAAACTGAGCTGCTATGAACATCAATTTCACTGTGTCACTATAAGGTGCTGATTCTAAATCCCCTGGAAAATACCCAGGACAGGAATAGCAGGATTGCATGGTGGGCTCATCCCTAGTTTTTTGAGGATTCTTCACACTGCTTTCCAGAGGGGCTGCACCAGTCTGCAGCTCCACCAACAGTGTGTTAGTGTGCCTATCTCTCCACAGCCCTTCCAGCATCTATTATTGTTTATTTTCTTCATTTTGGCCAATCTGACTGGCGTGAGGTGATATCTTAAAGTAGTTTTCATTTGCATTTCTCTGATTACTAGTGATTTAGAGCACTTTCTCATGTATTCATAGGCTTGATCAATGTCCTCTGTTGAGAGTTTCTATTTAGCTTTTTGGCCCATTTATTGATGGGGTTGTTTGTGTTCTTGTAGTTGAGATTTTTGAGGATTTTGTAGATTCTGGATATGAGGCTCCTGTCAGAGGAATCACAGACCATGACTCTCTTGGAGGCTTTTTTTTTTTATTCAGAAATTTACTTTTGAACAATCAAACAAGCTTCTAACGAAATAATATAATATATACATAAATTCTGAAAATTAGATTTACCCCCAAGGGCGCCCCCCCATTACCCACCCTTATCCCTCCCCACCCCCTTCCCAATAGTGGAGGCTTTTCTTAACTGACTGATGGAAACTGGTCCTGTGTTAATGCATAAGAAAGAGGCACTAAAAAAGATGATTGGTAGATTTGTGTGTTGTATATATAGGCAAAGCCTAAGGAATAGTAAACTTCATCATATGATAATTAGGAAGCCATCTGGTTATTTCACCAGGGAAACCCATACTTTACAATCTACAAAGATTTTCTCTGGACTATGTAATGTCTTCAGAGAAAGATCCTTCAACTTCCTATCTGAAGAACTGTGAAAAAATAAAGATGGTTGGAAAACTTGCTAATATTATAGAGCTACACATCAGCAGGAAAATAAAAGTCTCACGAATGTGCAGACTTTTACTTAATTCTCATTCTCACACCACCCTTTATAGCCTCTCAGGTTCAGTTCTTCAGACTATGCCTTCATATAATACAGAATTAAATAAGTGGCAGCTGTTAGCATCACGAAAGGGGTGAGGACAAGAAATATAATTAATTTCAAAGAACCCTTCTGTTTGCATTTCATACACCAACCTCACCTCTCCCCAGCAACTTCACCCCACCTTCTTACAATAACTAGTCCCTCTGATTCCTAAGCCTTCCTCAGATTCTGCTGGATAAATCAGTTTGCTTATGACATTTGACATTCTCATTGCTGACTTATCCACAATTCTTCCATCTTCTTTTCATCTTCCTATACTTACTGTACATGAGTGTTAAAGATATCGCCTAATTTCACTTAAAATATAATCTGTATATCTGGTTTTTTTAAGTGATTTCTAGTAAGGGTCAGAAGTACTCCCTTATACAAATTTTAAGTTAAGTTCCTAATAATGAATCAAAAACTTAAAAACATTCATAGGTTATGAACAAAATATGTCTCACAGTAAAAACATACCCATTAATAACACAGTATTGGTGCTCACACACCACCAGTTTAGAATTTATCATCCACATTCCAGTAAGCCTCTCAGGTGAGGCTGCCTTGCTATAAATCCCATCTCTGCAATGCAACTTTACCAGTCTTGTAGTCTCAGACAAATTCTCTTTACATCACTCTTTTAATTGGAAAAATGTGGAGTGGTATTAAGGATTAAGTGAACAAAGTACCTGCATATAAATAACCAATAATACTACTATTAACACTAAAAGATTGAATTTTCCAAAAAAGTTAGGAAGATAGGTACTGTTATAAATGTTTTATAGGTATTAACTTATTGAATTTTTTTTAGAATGAGAGAAAATTAATTTTTTTCACTTAGTTGTGTATGTGCTACTAGGGTTTAAACCCAGGTCCTTACTCGTGTCAGGCAAGTGCTCTACTGTTGAGATACTGCTCCGGACCCTTATTTAATCTTGAAAACAACACCATCAGGTAGATGCTATTACCATGCCAATTTTATAAAGGATAAAACTGACACAAGAATAGGTTAAATAACTTACTCAAGCTCATAGAGACAAAAGTAAATAAGTGGAATTCAATTCCAAGAATCGGATTCCAGTCTCTGATCTTATTTATACTATATAATCCAAGGACAATATCATTCAAATCTGGGGTTCCCCAGTTCTTTTTGGCTCTCTTGTGGAATATTACTGAAGCTATATTTGGTGACACAGGAAAAGAAACACTCCAAAATGACACTGCAAATTTTGAATCAAATTGTATTCCCTGTATAACTGCCTTCCATATAAAGGAAATAGTACAGACTGATGGTATACATGTAATATTAATTTCCATAATAGGTAAAGAACACAAAACATAACATTACCTATTGTTCACAAATCATGCATCCTGATTATATTGTCTATCAAATGGAAATGTATTTTCTAAGTCTATCTTCATGTGGATTGAAAGATTTATAAGGATGAAAACTCACCTTCATCTGCCAAAAGTCCCAGCAAGACAGAAATTCTTAGTAACACAATTGGTCATGACAAGTTAAAGGCACAAACATGCAATTTGGTGACTGTTTTTCCTCCACTAAAACCATTGGCCAAAATTTAATCCTTTAGTTAATAGTTTTGGGGTGGGGAGGAAAAAGGGGCTCTAAAGAATAAATAGTAGCAGGTGGACTGGAATTCAAAACACCAGCATTAACACTTCACTTTTTCTTTCAGTCTCCCCGCAACCTGACTCAAGATACACCAAAACCAAGATGCAAAGAAGGAAGTTTCAGAGAAAACCTCTAGTACTGACTGGCTGAATGGGAGCAGAAGAGGGGATTCCTAACCAGCAGAAAGAGTGAGGAAAATTCACAATTTTTTTTTGTTAGCATTATTTTCTAGTTTCTTTCTCTCATGCCTCAGTCCCCTGCCAATCCTATGGTGGTGGTGGTGGTGGCAGCATCAACAATGGCAAAAGTGGGTAATAAATCCTCCCAGCAAGGGGATTGTTACCGGACATGTATGGCACAGCAGAATAACTAAAACCTCAGTTTTGGGTCCAAGGAACCAAAAAGTACTGGGGATATTGTAGAGAAAAAGAGTCTTAGGCTGTAAATTTATCCCAGGCTTCACAAGAATAGATGTACATGATCCTAAGCATCATAACAAATATTTGAGTACTAAGTTATAGACCATTGCTCAAGTCTCAGACTGGCCATTTTATTGTAAACACATGGAACAAAACAAAAATAGGACTGCAGAGGCTCTGAAAATGGAATTGACATTGAAACCACAAACAAAAAGTCTGATCAGAACTTGAAACCTCAACTCTCTTAGGTGATTCCTGATAAAATAAAAATATCAAATTTCTTCACAGGATGTAAACAAGACCCAGACTCTTACAATGTAATACTCAAAATATTCAGGATACAATATAAAATTACTCAGCATTGCAAAGACCCAGGAAAATCCCGAATTACAGAGGAGAAAATAATTCACAGATACTGATGCCAAAGTGATACACATTAGATAGAAATTAGCTAATAAGGATATTAAAGCAGCCATTAAAAACACAGAGAACAAAAACACTGTTGAAATAAATGGAAAGACAAAGTTCCAACAAAGTGAAAGATGATATAAAGAATCACAAGAAAATTTTAGAACTGAAAACCTTTTAAAGTCACTGAATGAGTTAGTTATATCACAGAATTAAAATGAAAGAGGAAAGTGTCAGTATACTTGAATGAATAAAGTGTCAGTAAACTTGAAGACAGATTAATAAACACTATCCAATATGAACAATGAAGACAAAAAGATACTAAAATAAATAAGTCTCAAGACCTGTAGGACAATACCAAAATTTTTAATATTCTTATTATCCAATTCCTAGGAGAGGTGAAAAACTATAGTAAAATATATATATAAATATCTGTGCCTGTACATTATAACCAAAATCCCAAAAAATAATGACAAAAAATATATTAAAAGTATCCAAAGAAAAATGATTTGTTGCTTATAGGAAAACAATGACTTAAAGATGGAGGATCTCTTGTCAGAAATAAGAGGCCAGAAAGAAATAGCACCGACTTTTTAAAGCACTGAAAGAAAAAGAAAAAAGAAAAAAACACACACACATCAAGCTGTGAATAGTGGCACAGGCTTATAAACTCAGAAACTTGGGAAGGTGAAGCAGAAAGTTCAATGCCAGCCTGGGCAACTCAGACTCTTTTACAAAATAAAACAAAAAGGTCTGATGATGTACCTCAGTGGCAGAATGCTTGCCCAGCATACACACGGCCACGGGTTCAATCCTCAATTTAAAAAAAAAAGAAAGAAAGGAATCATCAAACAAGAACTCTTTATCCAATGAAAATATTCTTTAGGAATAAAAATGATATAAAGATATTTTAGATGAAGAAAAATATAAGAACATCTATTAACAACAAACTTTTCTAAAAGAATAGCTAATGGGCTGGCGCTGTGGCTCAGTGGTTACAGCGCTTGCCCGGCATGCATGACTATGCGGGTTCAAACCCAAGCACCCACATACACAACTGTCAGAGCAACGAAAGTCATGTGAAAAACTCAATAAAAATTAATCCTCTCTGTCTCTCTCTCTCTGTCTTTTCTCTTTAAAAAAAAAAAAAGAATAGCTAAAAGGAAATCATTCAAACAGAAGGTAACAAATGATATAAGAAATGAAGGAAGAGCAATTGAAAATGAAAAATATACATTCTTCCACCTTGAGTTCTTTAAAATGTGTTTGGTGGAGTAAAAAATACAGCATTATCTCATGCTATTTTCAATGTATAAACAATTCAAAAAATTAGATTCACATAACAATAATCAATTGATTTTTCATGAAGGTACAAGGGCTGTTCAAGGGAGCTATGACAATTCTTTCTACAAGAGGTACTAGAACATACAGACAAAAACAACCCTAACAAAACAAAACAAAACATAAACCATGCTTCACACACAAAAATTAACTCAAAATAAATCATATACCTAAATGTAAAATGTAAAATTAGGGAACATAATTTTTGGAAGAACCAAAAGAAAAATATTTTGTAATACTGATTTGGGCAAAGACAAGACACCAAAGGCAGTTTGCAAAACTTTTTTGATAAAAAGGATTTCATCAAAATAAAAAACCTTTTGCTCTTGCAAAAATATTGTATAAGACAGGCTAAAAAAAAAAACAGCTCAAAGAATCAAAGACTTGAGGAAAATGTCTGCAAATTACCTATCAGACAAAGGACCTGTATCCAAATAAATCTTTTAAAAACTTCCAGAACTTAACAAAAACATTTTTTCATTTAATAAAAGAATGAATAGCTTCACCAAAGAAGAAATATGGATGGTAAATAGTCATATGAAAAGATGTTCAGAATCATTGGTCATTAGAAAAATGAAAATGAAAATCTCAAAGAATAGCCACTACAGGTCAAAATGCCTATTACAATGGGAAACAAATGACAATCTAGGTGCTACCAATGATGCAGAGCAAATGGAACTCTAAAACACAGCTTATATAAAAGCAAACAGTACAGCCACGTTGGAAAATAAATAGTTTGATAATTTCTAATAATTAAGTTAAACATTCATTTAACATATGACCCAGAAATTGCATTTGGGTATTCACCTAAAATAAATAAGTTGTTTCACACTAAAACATATATATTAGTATTTAGGGTAGTTTTATTCATAAACACCAAAAACCAACAAAAAAAATCCTTAAAACACCTAGGCAAACAAATTATGGTACCTCCATACAAAAGAATACCATTCTCCATTAAAAGTGAATGAACTGGGCTGGAGCAGTGGCTCAGTGGTTACAGTGCTTGTCTGTCAAGCATGAGTATGTGGGTTTGAACTCCAGCATCATATATACAAAAGCAACAAAAGCCACATGAAAACAAATAAAAACTGATTCTCTTTCTCTCACTGTCCCTCTTTCTTTAAAAAAGTAAAAGTGAATGAATTATTGCTATACCCAAAGATGAATCTCAAACACCTTATGTAAAGTCAAAGACACCAAAAAAAAAAAAAATACAATTAAATACATATGAAATTCTGAAAAAAACAGAAATATACTGTTATGGTTTAGATATTAGGTATCTCCCCAAAGCCAAGGGGATAAACAATGCAATAAAGTTTACAGGTGAAATGACTGAGTTTCGAGAGTCATAATCCAATCAGTGCGATGATCCACTGATCAGGATTAAAAGATGGTAACTGTAGGCAGACAAGGTGTGACTACAAGAATGGGGAGCAAGCCTTTGGAGAATAAATTTTTTCCTTCTTCAGTGGACCTCTCTTCTCCTCCTCGCCAACCCCTTCTTCCCCTCAACCATCCCCCTCTTCTTACCCCTTCCACTCCACCCTCCATCTGCTTCCTGGTGCAATGTCATGAACTGCTTTCCCCCATGTGTCATGGGGGAGTGGGAAAAAAAGTGTCATGAACACTTTTCCCCCATGACTTTCTTCTCTTTTCTTTCCTTTTACTTAATTGGTTCTTTTTCCAGGTGTACATAAGATTATACAATGCCTTGATTATAACAGCATGGAGTTTAACATATTCTAATTCAGTCCTCCAAATTTCTCCTCCTCCTCTCTTCCTTCCACCCATTTTTCTAATAAACATGACAACAGAATGTACACTGCCATAATTATAAGAACTTGGAGAATACCTTGTTTTAATTCAGTTCTCTGTATTTCCATCACGTCTTCTATCTGCCAACCCCCTTTTATCTTTTTTCTTTTATTTGTTCAGAATCATCTCACATAACTAAGAGATTCGCTGGTTCACATTGATGCATAATATGTATTGACAGAGTTGCTTAAAACTGATCCTTGCCCAGGATCTCCCCATTTCCCCCACTCCCAGATCTCACAACTCCTCTGTAGTTCCCCCAAGTTACAGATATAAATGACCCTATATACGTAATTTAAACATTAAAATTACTAGTTTTATATGACTGCCTGGGTGTATCTGGGGTTGTCATGGGACAAAACTGTACACTACGATATTGAACATGCCCCCTTTCCCCTACCTCTCCTCTCTTTCTCCTTCCCCTCACCCTAATAGCTATAGTACTCTCAGCTTATGTGTTACTTCCGATTTGGTGGGTCTATTAAATAAACTTGATTAACTTTCATCCTATCTTAGGTGTTACTCTAGCTACCACAAATGAGAGAAAACATTTGACCCTTAAGTCTTTAGTTTGGGCTTGTTTCACTCAGCATGATTTTTGCCTTTTTCATCCATTTACCTCCAAAAGCCATGATATTGTTCTAATAGTTGAGTAGAACTCCACTCCACGTATATATATACACACACACATATATAATACATACATACATATATACATACGCACACCAATTTTTGGAAACATTCATCCAGAGGAGGACATCTGGGTTGTTTCCCTAATTTCACTATTGTAAATGGAGCTGCTTTAAACATGATGTAGCTACACTTCTTAATAAGCTGATTCTAGCACTTCTGGGAAAACACCCAGCAGAGGGATAGCTAGGTCGAACGGTGGTTCCATCTCTTAATTGTTTGAGGAGTATCCACACTGCTTTCCAGAGTGGCTGTACAAATTTCCAATCCCACCAACAGTATGCTAGTATCCAGCAAGTTATTGTTTGAATTCCTCATTTTTGCCATTCTGGCTGGAGTGAGATGGACTATCAGGGTAGTTTTGATTTGCATTTCTCTAATTGCCAGTGATAAAGAACATTTCTCATATAACTTTTGGCTTTTTGAACTTTCTCTGTTTATAAGTTTCTATTTAGTACCATAGCCTATTTATGGAATGGAATGTTAGCATTTTTTGGTGTTAAGTTTTTGAGTTCTTTGTATATTATGGTTATTAGCCTCCTGTCAGAGAGGTAGCAAGCCATCATTTTCCCCCATTCTATAGGTTCTCTCTTGACACTCTTAACCATTTTCCAAGTGCTGCCTGCTTCTCCCCATCTGGTGTGTTTCCCACAAAAGTATAGTGATGGCAGTTGTGGCCTTCAGGATACCTGAAGTGTCTCCCCACAGGGTCAGCAATCTGGAAATGATGAATCAGACTCCCTCCTCTGGTCTGGGCAAAGCTGGCTACGGAGTCAAGTGGGGAGGTTCTCTGGGCTAGAGCTGCTCATTCATGGCTGCTGCAACCTGAACAGGGATTTGGACATCTAAACACTTTCCCAAAATATGTTCCCACCAGATCACTCATTCCCTCAGCTTCTATCCCCTTGTGATGCAGGGAAAAGGAAGGGATGCAACTTCAGTGGTCCACTGCCCATAGTGGTCCATGAAGGGACTCCCCCAATCTACATTCCCAGGAGGGTTCTACTAGGGAATGCCCCCTGGTTCACTTTGTTGGTGACTGGATGGGGGAGGATCCCTGTCATGTTGATTTGATGGGATGACTAGTCTGCCGTGGGTGCCACTGCCACAATATGGCTCTGGGTCCCAGCCCAGTCCTCCCCTCAGAACTTTGTTTCAAGCTGTCCATGGTTCTCAAGAAACTTTTCTCCCATTTACCATTGTGTTTTGAGTTTTCACTGTCTCTCCAACCATTGTTTTGGGTGGGCAGGTTCTTGCTGCTCTTCTAATGTTTTGTTTGTAGAGCCCCTCCCCAACTTGTGTTCTCCATGTGAGGATCAAGGTTAGAGCCCTATAAGTTTATTTTCCAGTACTACTGCCCAACCTCCAGTCTCTCTAGGTTTCAGTCTACTGCAGGATAAGGTTTAATACTTTTATATTGTGGCCCATCTCTCCACTCTGACCTTATTATCTGAGATCTTTTATGTCCTGCAGAGATCATAGATTCACTGTTAGTTTGTCTCCACCATGTTCCACTCTTGCCATGATTTTCTGCCTCACCTCAAGCACCAAGGAATGGGGCTAGCTTTCTCTGGACTGAGACCTCTGAAACCATGAGTCCCAAAATAAATTTTTCCTCTACTAATTGCTCTTGTCAAGTCATTTAGTTACAGATTGAAAAAGCTGACTAAGGGACAGAGAAAGGGATAGTAAGGACACCAAGAGTTAGAACTGGGAAAGATATTGACTACAAAGGACAAAAACAGGGTATTTTTGGTAGGTGTTAAAACTCTTCAGTAACTTGGTTGTGGCAGCAGTTATATTATCTTGCATTTGCCCAAACTCATGAAAATGTACTAAATGCTAAATATTGTTGTATGTTATTTTATTGAAATTTTAAAGCAAAAGTACCTATTTTAAAAAAACAAAGATGACAAAAACTTAGGATCCCATCTTACCTCTGCTGTTAAATATGTGATCTTAAACAAATAATTTAATATCACTGAGCATCAGTTTCTCAATTTTAATATGCAAACACATTATTTACATTTCATAGGCCTTTTTGTTTTTCAATGCTAGGAATCAAACCCAGGGCATTATGCCTGATAGGCAAGAGGTCTACCAATGAACTACATCCCAGCCAAGGTCTTTTTAACTCATTAAGTCCAATAGTCACAGATGTGGGACATGTAGAAAAACTTAAACTGATTAGCAAATATGTCACTTAAGAATCTTTGAAATAATCATGCTTCTAGAGTTCTACTGAGAAAAGTAACAGGTAAACGATTATAGCATTTTGAAGTACACATATAAAAATATAAAGTATATATAAGCTCTAGATTATAGTTTCCAACTTCTTTTAATGTACCTATATCAAACTCATTGAAATATCTGCAGAATTGAAAACTTGGGACTTGAGAGATTTAGTTTTTCAACGTTCCAAGATCCTGCATTTTCATATTCTATTCCTTTGTTCTCAAATGTTTCTTTCCTTATTCTTTTCTCTACTTTGTTTAGCTAAAGGTTATTTAGCTTTTAAGTATCAACTTATATATTTCCTCACAAAAGCTGATTTTCAAAACTCACATTTTAAAATTAGGGTCTCAGCTATGCCTTTGTTAACAACATTTTTATTTAATAATACTCCTCATAACTACATTTAAATAATTATACTGAACTTAATAATTTTATCCCTTTCACAGAATTGTAAGGAACTGTTTATATTATTTTTTAATCAGAATCCAAGCAACTGCAGAGTTCCTGGAACACTAGTGAGAATTTTATAAATAGCACTTTACATTATGTTTATTAATTCTTTCTTAGTATTTTTACCTTTATCACTGTCTGTTTTAGTCACCTTTTCGCTGTTGTGACCCAAGGACCTGAAAAGAACAATTTTGGGAGTAAAAGGTTTATTTTAGGGCTCACAATTTCAGAGCTCTTACTGGATTCATCCCTCAGGGTTCACAGTAAGGCTGTACATTATGGCTCCAGGTAGCAGAGAGCTCAAGTCATCACATCAGGAAGCAGAGCAGAGCAAAACTCCATACCAGATACAGAATATATACACCAAAGGCACACCCCAAATGAGCTACCTCCACCAGCCACACCCTAACAGCCTTATCCTTATAAGTAAGGGGATTAATTCACTGACTAGGTCAAGGCTTTCACAACCCAATTATTTCAGCTCAGCCTTCCCAAATTATCACACATGAGTGAGCTTTTGAGGGTATACCTCACATTCAAATCATAATACTGTACCCACCATTAAACATATCTTAACATTTTTATCTGTCTTATTCTATGAGAAATATATGTATGAATATATAACAATGGTATACACTGCATATACCATCAACAAAGTTCATTAACAAATGTCTATCAAAAGTTAGCAAGTAATAGATTATGCCTAGGTTGATAAGTCAGTTTATTAACTTTTCCTCACTTGTAATTGTTAGAATTAACTGGACCTGACAAAAATGATTACATGTGAGATGCCACTGTATACTCTTCAGTTAATTTAACAAATTAGTAGGTACTAGAAGAATTCACACTTACACATACAAATTTTAATTGTTGGGCATGCATTCAAATTACAGGCAGAAAAGCAGTCAAGAACCAAATCTTTTTCTCTCTTCAAGAAGCTGTTAAACTGGCATGATCTGGTCCTTTTTCTGAGGGTGTCAGTCAACCGCACAAAGCAGCTCTTGGGTCTTCTGTGGATCACAAGACACGCTGAGTGGATCACCAGTGATCTTGAGGAAGCGAGTCTCAGGCTAGCCACTCTCCTTGGATCAGACAGTGACCCATGCATCTACAATAGGATCAACTTGAATGTCTACTACTTCTGAGCCCCAGTTCCAAGAAATATCTAGTATGTGGATTGGCAGAAAGCAACCATCTCGGGATTCAGCCCAGGGGGAGCTGAATACCCCTTTGCAACAGAAAAATTTTTGAGGAGATCCATTAAGAAAATCCAGGCCACCGGACTCAACCAATCAGCTTCTCCCCAAACAAGCTCAACTCCGAAGAATCCCCAGTTTGATGTTGGACTTGACCGCACCACCACATGATACATACCTCCTGATCTAAGGGTCAGAAAACCTCAGAACCGTACCAACTAGTTTTGCATTTTTATTTATTTTTTTTTCTCTCTCTTTTTCATTTTTTTGTAAATGGGAATCCGGCTGAAAAATAATATTTTTGAAATTTTTAACATTACTGTGGGTTATTGGGTTTTCCTTTTGTTGTTGTTGTTTTTCTGGGGTTTGTTTTTTGTTTTTGTTTTTTTGTTTTTGTTCTTGTTTTTTCCTTTTCTTTTTTTTTCTTTCCCTTCTTTTTCCTCTGCTCCTTTCTTGCCTTACAATCAATACTGAATTCTGGTGTCGGTGGATGTAAATACTTATTGGTGTGTATGTATTGGTGATTGGCTCTTATTTCTTTATTTCTTTAGGTCTTATTGAACCCTACTGCTAATTTCTTTCTCCAATGTACTCTGGTAATCCATAAATTTAAGCATCTTCTCTCACTCTCACCCCAAGTCTTTACCCTATCCACTCCCCAGTCCTACATTTTCCTTAGTCCTAATAAAATAACCTACTCCACCTTAATTCCTAGTTCCCCTATACTTTATAACAGGTGTGTTTTTATACCTCCCCAATTTACTTCCTTGACTTCCTAGTCAACCCTTCACCCCAATTTCAGAGAGACCCCATTACCTGAAGAAATTGAAATGCCTCAAAACGGCTACTTGCATAAAAAAAAAATTGATTCTGTCTCTCTCTCTCTCACTCATTGTCCCCTCTTTCGAAAAAAAAATGACTACTTGCTTGGTATCATACTACACAGTGAGAATTCTCTCAAAGAAACCTGCCACTATTGGTGCTAATCACCAGCTCCTCTGTTTTAGTTGAAATGGAATACTATTTGCACCTATAGCCTCTCAAATTCTCACAGAACCGTCTGGCATCTCTAGGTCTATATTGACCAAATAACTCCCCTTCACAACGAAGCAAAGTCATAAGAAGCTCCAATTTCTCCAACAAGAGTAACAAGGCTGAAATAAAAGACAAGCTCTCTGACTCAGAAAATGAGGAAAAGGGGAAATAACTCTCCTCAAACCCAGAGCTCTCCACCTAAGGATCCCATAGCCGGGGCCCTAGATAAAAACCAAAGACATTGTGTCAGCACTATGATTAGTAATACAATCAAAGAGTTGAGAGAGGAAATAAGGAAAAAGATCAAAGAGCAATTTCAAGAGATGAGAGAGAAATTCTAAGGATCAATTCCAGGAGATGAAAGATCAGCTGTACAAGGATATCGATATTCTAAAAAAAGATGTAGCAGAGCTATCACGATTGAAAAACACGGTTAACCAATTCAAATCTTCACTGGAAGACACCAACACCAGAGTAAACTCCACTGAAAAAAGATCTTCAGAGCTTAAAGAACGAGTATCAGACAGTGAGGATCGCCTAAACAATGTAGAAATCAAAGAAGAAAAGTGAGATTAACAGCTTATTTTACATAATCAAAACTTCCAAGTAATATCTGATGAGATGAGGCATAATAATCTGAGAATCATTGGCCTGGAGGAAAACTCTGAACAGCAAACAAGGCGATTCAGGAACCTTTTAAGTGAAAACATAAGCGAGAACTTCCCTCATTTTGCAATTGATCCGGAATACCACATCCAAGATGCTTATAGAACACCAAATAGACCTAATCAGAGGAGAAACTCACCAAGACATATCATTTACAAATTGAATAACAGAGAAATTAAAGAGAGAATTCTAAAAGCAGCTAGAGGACAGCCCCAAATCACATTCAGAGGCAAACCTATTGGGATCACTATGGATTTTTCAGAACAAACAATGAAGGCTAGAAGAGCTTGGAACAATATCTTTCAAGTGTTAAATAATAACAACTTTCAACCAAAGATAATATATCCGGCAAAACTCAGCTTCAAATGTGAAGGGGAAATTAAATACTTTAACGATAAACTTATGTTTGCAAGATACATGAATACTAATCCCGCTCTACAGAGCATTCTCAAAGACATTCTCCATTCAGAGGATAATGCCAACGATATGATAAATCCTTAAACAAGCGCAAGTCAATAATTATACTGTACAAACACTAACTTTCAAGATGACTCAAAATTCTGTAATAGACACAAGTCTGTGAAACAGCCTCCCATATCTCTTCTATCCTTGAATGTGAATGGTCTCAATGCCCCAATTAAAAGACACAGACTGGCCCACTGCATCAAAAAACAAAATCCAACAATATGATGCCTGCAAGAGACACATGTGACACTCAAAGATAGACACAGGCTGAAAGTGAAAGGATAGCAAAACGTCTACCAGGCCTGTGGCCCAAAAAAGCAAGCTGGTGTAGCGATTCTAATTTCTGACAAAATTCATTTCCAACTAAAACTAGTCAGAAAGGACAAAGAGGGACACTTTATCATACTTAAAGGGACAGTCCACCAAGAAAATATAATGATAATCAACATTTATGCCCCCAATTGCAACTCCCCTAAATATATGGAAAAAATACTTAAGGACATTAATCCCCTCATTGATCTCAACACAATGATCCTGGGGGACTTCAACACACCACTATCAACTCTAGAAGATCATCAAAACAAAAAATCAATAAAGATGTCTCCAATCTGAACTACTCTATTAATCAATTGGGCTTAACAGACATTTACAGAATATTCCATCCTAAGACAGCTGAATTTACCTTCTTCTCTTCAGCCCAAGGATCCTTCTCTAAAATAGACCACATCCTAGTTCACTGGGATAATCTTAGCAAATATAAAAAAGCGGATATAATCCCATGTATTCTGTCAGATCATAATGCTATGATCTTAGCAATCAACAACAAGAGAAACAATAGAAACTATTCAAATACTTGGAAATTGAATAATTACCTCTTAAACGAAGGATGGGTAAAAGAAGAAATGAGAACAGAGATCATGAAGTGTTTGGAATTGAATGAGAATGAGGAAACAACATACCAAAACCTCTGGGACAGTATGAAGGCTTTCTTAAGAGGTAAATTTATAGCACTGCATGCATACATCAAAAATCTAGAAAGAAAGCAGATTAACAGCCTTATGCTTCAATCCAAACAACTTCAAAAGGAGGAACAGTTCAACCCTAAATCTAACAGAAGACAGGAAATCACCAAATTCAGAGCTGAAATCAATGAAATTGAGAACAAAAAAGCTATTCAATTATTAACAAATCCAAGAGTTGATTCTTTGAAAGAGTGAACAAAATTTACAGACCCACTGCCAAACTCACCAAAAGGAATATCGAACTGAAGCAAATCAACAAAATCAGAGACGAAAATGGGGATATCACCACAGACTCATCCAAGATACAGAAGATTATCAGAACCTATTTTGAAAATTTATACTCTGCCAAATTTGATAACCTGGAGGACATGGATAGGTTTTTGGACACACACGACATCCCCTCTTTAACACAGGAGGACACTGAAAACCTCAACCAACCTATCACAGAAAGCGAAATTGAAGCAGCAATCAAAGCTCTCCCAAAAAAGAAAAGCCCAGGTCTGGATGGATATACGGCAGAATTCTAACAAGCCTTAACAGAAGAACTAACACCGATCCTCTACAAGCTCTTCCAGGAAATTGATAGAGAAAGAACACTCCCAAACACTTTTTGTGAAGCAAACATTACACTGATTCCAAAGCCCAACAAAGACACGTCAAAGAAAGAAAACTACAGACCAATTTCCCTGATGAACATTGATGCAAATATCCTAAATAAAATTTTAGCTAATCGGATACAAAAGCACATTAAAAAGATAATACATTATGATCAAGTGGGCTTCATTCCAGGAAAACAAGGCTGGTTCAATATACACAAATCAATAAATGTAATTCATCACATAAACAGAATTAAAAACAAAAATCATATAATCATCTCAATTGATGCAGAGAAGGCATTTGATAAAATTCAACACCACTTCATGCTTAAAACTTTGGAAAAGATAGGGATCAAGGGAAGATACTTTAACTATGTCTGATCCATTTATGACAGATCCAGAGCCAACATTATCCTCAATGGAGAAAAACTGAAAGCATTTCCACTGAATTCAGGTACGAGACAAGGCTGTCCGCTATCCCCACTCTTGTTCAATACAGTCCTTGAAACCCTTACCAGAGCTATCAGGTAAGACAAGGAAATCAAAGGTATTCGTATAAGAAAAGAGGAAGTTAAGTTATCTCTATTTGCAGACGACATGATTTTATACCTAGAAGACCCAATAACATCGGCCAGAAAACTCCTAGAGCTTATAGGTGATTTTAGCAAAGTAGCTGGCTACAAGATCAACTCCAGCAAATCACTAGCATTTCTTTTCTCCAGCAACAAATCCG
>PVKS010033360.1:0-21880 GCA_004027875.1 Aplodontia rufa
ATTTAGCAATAGTTTGACTTTAGTGGGGCAAGATTATACATTGATTTGAGTTGTTTGGGTTTTACATTTGGTTGCTTGTACCTTGGATTTTGTTTATCTTATTGCCCTTTTTTCTTTCTTCCCCCACAAATAGTCAAACTTTCCTGTTCCTTCTTGTCTTTCTTTACTACTTTTAGTTATTTTTCTACTCCACCTTTATAGCCACCATCTACTACCTCCTGCCTCCCCTCTGCTCAGTTTTTAAATATTTCAAACATTCTCTTGCCTTCCTAACCTATTTTCTCTTTACTTAAGAAAATATAATTTTGCTATCTGATAAAACTATGTAGCTTATGCAATTAGTACTTTTTAAATTTGTTGTGACAGTTAATACAGTCAACAATATGGTGGACACCTGCTATTTAACATCTGATCTTGTTCCTGGTTTCTCATTGTTGGTGCTGATGTTAAATGCTGAACCAACCTTTCCTACATAGGTAGTAATTAGTGATTGGGATGTCAAAGTAGACACTGGACAATTATTTTAAGTCTATACATATGTTGCTTTCATTTTTGCTATTCCTGGCTCTTCTCTTCCTCTCAGAGAGGCTGAAAAGTGATTGGAATACTTCAAATTCACAAAGTAAAGATCATGATGCTGAGCAGTACCCCCAATTCAATCAAGAAACAGCAAATGTCACTCCATACACAAACTAGCCCCACTTGAGCCTAAAGAATACCTCAATATGTAGAATATATGGGACAAAAACCCAAACCAACAATCAGGCCCCAAGAAGGGACAACCAGAGGGAGAACTCAGGTCCCACTCCTTGACATCTATGAATTCATCAAAAACATAGAGAACTTCCAGAACAAAAAAAAAAAAATAACTACACTCAAAATGACATGAGTATAAAAAAGAATCTCAACTGATACCCAAGTCCAGGACCATGAAAATACGAGGAAATAACAAGCAAAAGTCTTCCCAATGAAGGAATCCACAAATATGGAAGTAGATGAAATTCCAGATAAAGGCTACAAAAAAACTGATTATTAAAATGTTCAATGAGCTGAAAGAAGTTCTGCGGAATGAATTGAGGTAACACATATAAATATATAAGACTTTTTCAATAAAGAAATTGAGATAATGAAAAAAAACCTATCAGAACACTTGGAAATGGAAGACATAATGAATAATATAAAAATTTGTCTGAGAGCATCATCAACAGATTAGTTTGCATAGAAAATAAAACTTCAGGCCTTGAAAACAGAACATCACACCTTGAAGACAGGGTATATTGATATGGATTTGAATACTCAGTATCCAATGAAGAAAATAATAATAAAAGTTCACGATCAGAATGAAAAAGAACACTGGGACAACATCAAGAAACAAAGTTTAGAGTCATTGAGATGAAAGAGAACATGGAGATTCATACTAAAGGCATTAATTACCTCTTCAGTGAGGTAGTAGAGAAGAAAATTTCCGCATATTGGCAATGAGGTACATGTACCCAGGATGCATGTAGTATTGTGAACATACATAATTTACAAAGAACCTCTCCAAGACACATCTCAATCAAGATGTCTAACACAGAAAAAAATGAAATAATATTGAAAGCTGAAGGACAAAACCATCAGGTCACATTTACATGCAAACCAATAAGGCTCACTTCTGACTTCTCAAATGCTAAAATCAAGGATCACCTGGAATAGATATTCCAAGTTTCAAAATAAAAAGTATGCCAGGAAACATTTATATATCTAGCAAAGCTATCTTTCAAAATTGATGAAGAAGTCGGGGCTGGAGCGGGGGCTGGGGCTGGAGCGGGGGCTCAGCGGTTTCGGAGCTTGCCTGGCAAGCACGAGGACCTGGGTTCAAACCCCAGCACCACGTACACAACTAAGTGTTGGAGCAACTAAGGCCATGTGAAAAACTAAATAAAGTTATTTCTCTCTTTCTCTGTCTCTCTCACTGTCCCTCTCTCTTTAAAAAAAAAAAAAAGAAGAAGTCGAAACTTTCCATTACAGGAATAAACTAATAAAATTCATAACAATCAAGCCAGCATTACAAAGAAAACTCGAAGATTAAGCGCACATAGAGGAATCCATAAACAAACCCCAAGTCTCCCAAATAGATGAAGATCACCAGTTGAGCAACTAATTAAATGAAAATCAATACAGAGTTAAATACAGTAAACAAACCACAATGGCATTAAATAACAAATTACTATCTATAATGATACCAAATGTAAAAGGTCTCACTCATTAATTAAAAGACACAGAATAAAGTATAAGATTCAGGTATATGCTATTTGCAAGACTCATCTCACAGCAAAGATTCTGCAGGTTGAAAGTAAAAGAATGTACAATTTTATTACTGGTGAATGGTATCCAAAACCAAGCAGGAGAAGCTATTCTCATATCTGACAAAGCAGATTTAAAGTAAAAATTAATAGAAGATACAAAGAAGGCCACTACGTACAGGTAAAGGGAACAACCCAAGAAGAAGATATAATGGTAGTAAATATGTGTGTCCCAAATGTCTGTGCACCTAATTACATTAAAAATACTTCTTGATATTAAACTGTAGATAGATATCAACTCAATTTTACTGGGTGATTTCAACACAACACACACTTATCACCAAAAGAAAAGTCATCCAAATATAAAATCACTAGAGATTTTTCTGACCTAAATAATACCATAAATTGAGTGGACCTGGGAAGTGTCTGCAGAAAATTTTATCTCCAAACAGCTAAGTTTATTTTATTCTCAGCAGTTCATGGAATGTTTTCCAAAACACACCATATAGCAAATAAAAAAAAATCAATATAATCCTACGCATCCTAACACATCATAATGGAATGAAACTATAAATTAACAGCAAGAAAAATAATAGAAACCATACAAGCATAGGGAGACTGAATGATACTCTTTTAAATGAGGAATGGATCATGGAAGAAATGAGAGAATAAATAAAGAAATACCCAGAAACAAATGAGAACATGTCACACATACAACATGTCAAAATCTCTGAAACAGTGAGAAAGCAGTTTGAAGACAAAAATTTATAGCATCAAATGACTAAATTTAAAAAAATGATAGTACTCCAAATAAATAACTTAATGCTGTATCTCAAGGCCTTAGTAAAAGGGAGAACAAACTAATCTTAAAATCAATATAGCTTGAAATAATTAAGTTCAAAGATGAAATTAAAGGAGTTGAAAATAATAACTGCTGCAAAGAACAATACAATGAAAAGTTGTTCCAATGGAAAGTTAAATAAGGTTGATAAATCTTTGGACAAACTAACCAAAAGAAAGAGAAGAACCAAATAAATAAACTTAGAGATGAAAAGGGAGAGATCACAAGACACTTACGAAATCCAGAAAATCTTTAGAAATCATATTGAAAATTTATACTCCAATAAACTAAAATAACTAGAAGATGTTGACAAATTTCTAGATATATTCAACCCACTCAAATTGAATCAGGAATATGTAGAAAATCTAAACAGACTAATAAAAAGTAATGAAATTAAAATAGCAATTAAAAGTTTTCTAACAAAGAATAGTCCTAGACCAGAAGGACTCTCACCTGTTCTACCAGACCTTTACAGAATAATTAACATCAATCTTTCTCAAATTATTCTTTAAAATTGAAAGAAGGGAATACTTCCAAATATATTCTATAGAGTCAGTAAAACTCTAATATCAAAACCAGACAAAGACACATATAGGAAATGAAACTAAAGATCAATATCCCTGATAAAAATAGATGCAAAAAAACTTAATAAAATATTAGCACAGCATATTGAAAAACACTTTAAGAGAGTAGTACACCATGATCAGGTGGATTGTATCCTAGGGATGCAGAGTTGGTTCCACATAAACAAAATAAAAAATGAACTTTATCGCATGAATAGAATTAAGAACAAGACTCATATAAACATCTCCACAGATGAATAAAAGGTCTTTGATAAAAACCAACAACATTCATGCTACAAACCATGAAGAAACAAGAGAGAGAAGGAACTTAACATCACAAAGGCCATATATGACAAATCCAATTCCAACATTATACTGAACAGAGAAAAACTGAAAGCATGTCCTCTAAAAACAGGAATAAGACAAGGATGTGTTCTTCCCTCTCCCATTCAGTGTTTTCCTATGACATAATCCTATATCTATCCCATATCTAGAAGACTCAAAAACTCCACCAGAAGACCTTTAGATCTGATAAATGAATTCAGTAAAGCAGCAAGATACAAGATCAACGTTCATAAACCAATAGCTTTCCTATAATCCAATGTGAATAAGCAGACATTTCTCAAAAGAAGAAACTCAAATGGGCAACAAACACACGAAAAAATATGTGCAACATCTCTAGCAATCAGAGCAATTCAAATCAAAACTACATTGAGATTTCATCTCTCCAGTCATAATGGCATTATCAAGAATGCAAATAATAATGAATGCTGGCAAGGACTTGGGGGGGTGGTACAGTCACACATTATTGGTGGAACTGCAAAGCAATACAACCACTTTATAAAGCATTATGGAGATTCCTCAAAGATCTATGAATGAAACCACCATATGACCCAGCTATCCTCACTTCTTGTTTTTACCAAAAAGAACTAAAATCGGCACACAGTCACATCAATGTTAATGCATTACAATTCACAACGGCCAAGTTATAGACCCAGCCCGGATACCTGTGAATAGATGAACAGACTAAGAAAATGGGGTATATATATGCAATGGAGTTTTACTCAGCCCTGAAGAAGAAAGTAATTGTAGCATTTTCTGATAAATGAATGGAACTAGAGAACATCATGCTAACTAAAATAAGTCAAACGTGGAAAAGAAAAGGTCAAATGTTTGCTCTCATATATGGAAGCTAGAGCAAAATAGAGGATAAAGGTGGAGGGGTTATATGACACAAAGATAAAAGGAATATTAGTGAGATAGAAGGACATTGAGAGAGAAGGAGGGAGAGGAAATGGAAGGAGAAACAGAATGAATTTGAAAAAAAATTATATTATGTGCCTGTGTAAATATAACAGTGAATTCCAGCTTTATATATATCTGAGAAGCATCAATAAAAAAATAAATTGATAAACAAGTGAAGGGAAGTCCAGGAGAGTGAGGAAGGAGAATGGGTTTGGGGGAAGGAAATGGGGGAGAATGGGGTTTCAAAGGGAGTAAATCCAATTCCATTCATGTATGATTTGTCTAAATGAACTCAATCATTATGAATAACTATAATGCTCTAATAAAAGAAAAATACTATATCGCTATGCACCTATTATAGTATATAATAATAATAATGGTAAGAAGTGTTTAAAATGTGGCACAGCTGGTAATCTTATACATTCTTCTTGGGAGTATACAGATATTTTTAGAAGATAGTTTGGTAAGTTTGGTAGTTTTTTAAAATAAAATTAAATATACATTTATGGTACAGTCTAGCAATGCTACTCGTATATATTTACTCTAGAAATGAAGACAAATGAAAGAAAAACACTAAAGTAGAATGTATGTTTGCACAAAAACTTCATATGTTTACAGTATTCATTCCTGCTCCAAACTGGCAGCAATCCAATTGTCCTTTAGTTGGTAAATGAATAAACCAATTATGATAGATCTTTATAATAAAGAGTTAACTTTTTAAAAATGGGAAAATTGATGTAATCAATATCATCAATATCTATGTCTAATGAATTATGCTAATTGCAAGAGGCCAAACTCAAGTTTATAGGCTATATAATTCTATGCATATGACATTGTGCAAAAGACAAATTATAGAGTTAAAAAACACCATCAGTTGTTGCCAGGGACTGGAGGTTATTGGAGGGTTTGGTTACAAAAGAGCAATAATAGAGAATTTCAACAGTGAAAGTTCCCAGTTATGAAAACAAATTTTAAAAATGAGCAAGAAAATGGTGATTTAACATAAAGAAAATGAGATTTCCTTCCTCCCTTAAATACCACAAGATATGTAATATCTTGCTCATGTAATTTCAGTGTAAAAATTTGCTGGAACCAAATGTTACTTCCTTCTTTCTGTATGTCATAAAATTTGTAGTTCAGTGTTTGATTTTGCAAGAATCTTCTGATTACAACTGTCATTTCAGAGCTAAGGTCTTTTGCATTCTGAATTATTCCATTCTTGGTTTTTATTCAAATACCACTCCAGATAAATAATCAATGGTAATATGAATATGGTTGATCCAAATAGCCCTGTGTCTCAAGATGATCAACCATAGCTATTTCATTGACTTCTATTTATTTATTTCATCTTTCTTCCCCCAAGTTTTGAAGAACTTTACAGAAAAAAAGCAAGTACACAAATGTAGACAAGACATAGAAAAACAGTCACAAGAATAAGAGAAGACCAGCACCAATAAAAGTCAGCTGTAAATCAGTTTTGGCTTTCCAGGCAGTTTAGAGAAAGAAATAGTACATCAATTCCTCTTATTCTACAGGAAACTCCTCAGGTGAGACTCAAAATGAATACTAATTGATGGAACACATGTAATTTCTCTTAACTTTCATTATGAGACTTTAAAAGTTATGTTTAACTTTATAAATATGACCCAGGAAGGATAATTCTGGTACTTACTAAAGATTTTCACATATTTAGGTTGCTGGTCCAAGTGTTTTAACTAAAAGTCAGGTTTTGTTTCCATCAACGATTGGATAGTAGCTGGATTATCCATATTGGTTGATCTGAAATTCTTCAGAACATCTTATAAATCTGAATGACCCTTAAGAAATAAATTCTCATAATTCTTATTAGAATATGCTTATATCCGTTATAGAGGGGAAATACAGAAGAGTCAAGAGACTGGGGTGGGGTGATGTGGGGGTGATTCTGGGTTAGGATCAGGAGCATATCATATTGTTACTACATATGCATTCATGATTGTACAACAATATACTCCCTGTCATCCCCCGCAAAGATTATTCCTCTCACCAGACTTCTGAGTGGGCCAGAAGAGACACAAATTCATCTTGTACTCCACTTCCTAAGTATTTAGCACAGAGGCAGGTGTATCTTGCTTTTATTAATATGCATGGAAGTAATTTCCTGCCTGTGCCAAACCAATTTAACATTGATCCTCAACTCTCACCTTGGAGGCTCTCTACATTAAACAGAATGACACAAGAGAAAAGTATATCCCTGGTGATTGAAATCTGTACAATATATTTAGGGTTTTCTTTGAGTCTTCCTTATCTGTTTATTTTTTAAAATGTATTTCTACATAATTTTATTTATTTATCCAGAATATTCTTTGTTTCTCTTTATTTAATTTGTTTATTAGCGCATTACAGTTGTACATTAATGATGGGATTTGTTGTCACATATTCCTAGATGCACCCAGTACAGCAATATAATTTGGTCAATATCCCCACTACCCTGCACCCCTCCACCTCCCGCCTCCCATCCCCCGATCCTTAGTTTTGATAAGGAGAGAAGATTTTTGCAGATTTCTTCTGTACATATTCATTTCCTAGTTCAGCAAGTAAGAGGTATGTTGCAACTTTCCCAGCCTCCCAGCAGCTAGCGATGGCCACATGATTAGTTCTGTACTTCTTTTGGGTGCAGATAGGATGACTGAAACGGAAGCAGTCATCCTGCATAGATAAGATGAGGGAACACAGAATTTTTAGCTGTCAGCTCTGGTGCCTCATAGGGGCCACAGCCAGTAGCCACCTGCATCCATACTCTTTCATCATAATAAAATATGCATTAGTGTGTTCCACCACTGCAAGTTTTATTTTCTGTTTTCACAATTAGCAGCTTACTTACAGATATAGGTTCCTAGCAGCAAAAATGATGTTAACAGTAAACTAACAGGAAGTCCACAGTTACATAGTTCTTTTAATTCTGATACTGTCAGATGCTCTCATCCTGGAATGCTTACTCCAAAGTCTATTAAAATCTATTTTAAAGCAACTTATTTGTTTCCTTGATGGTCAGGATTCGTTAGAGCCTTTGTCATAGTGTATGTCTGTGTGTCACACTATCAGTCACCGATGGATCATTAGCTCCAAAATGCACATCAAACACTTTTCAGCTTCTTTTCTAAATGATATCCGCCCCCATCATTTATTCTTTCTTCTCTCATATTGAATCACTTGTATATAGAAGGCAAATCTTTTACATTTTATCCTAATAGGAAACGAAGTCATTTAAATGACAATATATAGACACAACTAATCTCATGGAGGGCCTTTGACCTTTCCATGGAATTTTATTTTTATCACATGTTCTGAAAATGTCTTTACATGACAGTGAGTTTGCAATTTAACACTTATACAAGAGCAACAGAATCCGTGTTTAATTGACTTCCATTCCGCTTGCTCTTCTATAACATTTCCCCAGAGCTCATCACTGGGCTGGAACCCAAATTTCTGTCTTCTCCTTGCTATACTCCAAGCATCTGATAAATAGCCCAGCAGATTCTGGGCCTCAGGTAGCACTGCCAGAAGGCAATGCTCAGTAGTCCCCTAGTGGCCTGAAGGAGTTCATGCAGCTTCAGTGCTTATTCTACTCCATGGAGGTGTGAGATTCATTAAGCAGCAAGTTCATTAACTGCCAGCTACATTGATTCTTTCTGGAGGCGCAGGAAGCAGGCCCAGCACTCCACCTTATCTGGGTTTGCTCTCCAGTGGATCATAGCCCATCCAAGTGTCATGCTGTGTAGTCACAATCTGAGATTTTTGCTCTCACGTGTGGGATACAGTTTTTTGAGTTCTAAGCTCCTTTTGGAAGCTGGTGACAGAAATAGGCTGAAGGTACCTTCAGAAAATCAAAAGCAGGGGCTGGAGCAGTGGCTCAGTGGTTACGGCGCTTGCCTTGCATGTGCAAGCACACGGGTCCAAACCCCAACACCACTTACACAACAAAGTGTCAGAGCAACGAAAACCATGTGAAAAACTCAATAAAAATTGATTCTCTCTCTCTCTCTCACTGTCCCTCGCTCTTTGAAAAAATCAAAAGCATTTTTAAGGATTCAGTGCTTTCTTAGAGAACCTGAGGATAGAAATGACACCTAGGTCATGCAGGAGTTAAATCACAGAGGCTGTCAAAAATCCATGCAGCTGTTCACTCAGATTTCTGGATTCCAGAGACTCCTGCATCTTCTTTTTTCTTTAGCATTGCTGCAATTCTTCCCCTCTTTCTCCTCAGACCTTTCTACGCCATTGCATGAATTCGGTCAAGCCCATCCTCCCCCAGCACCTACAACCATGGTGACAGCGAATGAACTCCAATTTCTTAGTCCCATTTCTGAATGCTGGAGAGAAGAGAATTGATTGGGCTAGAAATGACCATGGCAAGAATGATGATGGTGGTGACAATGTTGATACATATTTCTATTTCTTGATTACCGTGGGTATGCCCTAGGTTATTTCATTTCATCCTCACCATGATCCTTTAATTGCATTGTGTAGATGATGAAGATGATACCCAGAGATGTCAAATAATTTGCTTCCATATTGTGCCTGCTAGCAAACTCAAGTTTGCCTCCAACTGGAGGCTAAGACAGAATTGAAGGCATGTACACATGACAAGGCCCTGTTTCATTCCTAGATTTGATTGCTCCCCATATGTCCTTTCTGGAGGGAAATTCCAAGAGAAATAATGCAACATGCATGGTTTGCCCAACCCCATTGCGATGGGCTACAGATGCCCATGTATCTTCACAAATCCTCCAATGAGAAGCACATCCTTCTAAAGGACTCAGTTCCTCCTCAGTCTTCTCATGCACTGCATTTCTGATTCCTATTTTTCATTTTTTCATTTTTCTCAATTATTTCTTGTTTAAGAGCACACCACACACAGTCTTACCTATGAGCTCACCATAATGCTGGGGTGGGCTTTCTAATCTCCTAAATTTTTTTGATTTCTAAATTTCAGATCAAATGTCATCTCCTCCACGAAATAATAACTGGTTCCCATTCCCTACCCAGCTGTCTCCTCACTCTATGTCTTCCTAACACAAGGCCAATGAATAACTTTAGTGCTCAACATTTTATGTGCTCTATAGTCCAGTTATAAATTATCTAGAATATGAGATAATTCTATTTCTCAGCATGTGACAAGAAATTAATAAATACAAGTTAAACTGAATTGATACTGGTGGAGCAATTGTAAATGATCAGTTCTTACCTTTATACGCTTTTTATAAATGGCTTTTGATTCCTCAGTATTTAAGTTCTGAGGTTTCAAATGGCTATCACCTCTGTATACTTTTGGAGGGTTCCAGAACAGCCTATAATGTATTCAATAATCTATTCCTAAACAAGCCAGAATGATTTAAAGGTGCATTCCAGAGGAATGTCCCTTTATCATCGTTTGCTTCCCAGAGCAATTTTATCCTTACTGCACTGAATCTTTACCGAGGGATCACATGGGATTTTCAACAGAGTCTACTGAGATGACGCTTGTCCTTTAACAGCAATATAAAAAGGAATTGGTCCAGAGAGTTTAAGAGGTAGAACTTTAGCAAAAGGAGTCTGACAGGCACAAAGCATGCTGTGTAAAAGTGTATATTTTGGAGTTTGAGGTACTAACTAGCTCTGGGACTTCCAAAAGAAACTTGTAATTTTTGCAAATGTCAATTCACCTACCTTGGCTTCTACCTAGTTGTGTTTGAATTAGAATATTCTGGTTTGGAATCCTGTTCTGGCACATATTAGCTGGGAGAAGGTGTTCAGCTTGTTTATTTTGCTGATGTATGCAATGGATGCAATTATAAACAACTCACAGAGCCATGAGAATTGCTGGGATCTTCTATACCCTTGCAATTCTTCCAAAACTGGAATGAGGAGGGTTGCTCCTTCTTAATCATGCCACACACTGTTCAAACCCCACTGAAGTTTACCACTGTGGGAGGCTTCCTGCCTATGGACTGGAAGGTTCCCCAATATCTATGTGCACATACACACCTGCTCTTCAGGGGAATAATGCCAGACTTTTCCATGTTCTTCTCTGGTGCCTCCACAAAGGCCTTTGAGTCCTTTCACACCAACTGTATTGAAAAGAAAGGGGGTGCCAGGTGATGATTATAGACAGTCTCATTTTTTAGGAGAAGATAGCTTACAGACACCTTCATTTGTCAGGGAACAGACCATGTTTTCCTCCCCAGGGAAGGTAGTAGGAGAATCCTCACTAAACCACTGCTTTTCACAAACATATATTTCTCCTTCTCCCTCCCCTGTTATGTGAACTCATGCAATGCATAACAATATTTTAGTCAACAATGCACTACATTTATGGAAGTGCCACCTGGGTGTGTGGCACACTACACTCTCCAGATTTGTGTAAAAACACTCTGTGATGTTTGCACAATGATGAGATCACTTGATGACACATCTCCTTGAACACATCCCTCTTGTTAAATGATTCATGACTGTACATAATTTGGGATGGTGGAGGAAGTTTATCTTTCTAATCTATAATAAAGTTATCAATGAGTTTGTAGATGCAGAATATTTATGGGGCTGGAGCGGTGGCTTGGTGGTTACAGTGCTTGCCTGGCATGCACAAGTACACAGGTTCAAACCCCAGAACCCATGCACACAACTAAGTGTCAAAGCAACGAAAGCCATGTGAAAAACTCAATAAAAATTGATTCTCTCTCTCTCTCTCTCTCTCTCTCCCCCTCTCTCTCTCTTTCTCTCCTCTCTCACTGTCCTCTCTTTAAAAGAAAAAAGAAAAAAATATTGCTGGTTTAAACAGCACAAATTTCTTTGCATTTAGCCTGGGGAGACTTTAGCTTTACCTTAAACTATGAAGTATAATCTAACTCCAGGATGGTGCACTCACAATGGTTCTCAATCGGAGGAAATGACTCTGGGAATCATTTTGAAATTTGTTGGGCATTTTTGGTTGTTACCTTGCATAGAGAGCACTAGAAATATTTAGTGGGTGATAGGAAGAAATTCTTAATATTCTGAAATGTGGAAGAAGAACACATATGACAAAGAATTGCCTTTCCCCCAGTGCAAATAGCATATTGCATTGAAAAACCCTGCAACATCAACCTATAGAATTAATGTTGTATGACTGTGAGATGAATTTACAAAGTTTTTGTTTCATTAGAATTTCATTGATTGCTATTGATTATGGCTGTGTTTCATTTTATTGGCCATTTTAATTGGAAATTATAAATGTACAATATAGCCATTAATCAGCTAAACCCATTTGTCTTCTTTTATCGTGTATTAACATGGCAATCATCTTAGAAATGTGCAACTATACTCTTCCAATGTGTTGCTTGATTTAACTTTTTTCATAGTGTGTGCATGTTACTTCATTTTTCTTAGAAATATAGAAATGTTTATATGTTTGGTAAGTAGCTATTCTTGATATATTGCAATGAGAAAACAGACTTTGAAGGACACCAGACTGGTGGAGATACTTTGTTGTGGTTGGGTTTGAGAGGCTAAAGCACCTATTTTGCTAAACTTTGAGGAGTAATTTTCTAGAGCAATGTTTCTCAACCTCAGCATCACTGATGCTTTGGGCTAGATAATTGTTTTCGTGGGGTCTGTCCTATGCTTTATTGGATAATTGGATAATTAATAGCATTCTTGGTCTGTATATACTGAATATCACGGCATACCTTGCTCCAATTGTGGAAGGGACTGACATTTTATGGAAAACACAATTCCAATGGGTGTTATTTATTTTTAAGCAGGTGAGACTGGAGTGGGAAAATGCAAGTGTGAGTTCAACAGGTAATTCTGTATCTCTTGAATTTTTGTTTGTGTATGCATATATACATGTATTTATTTATTGGTTCTTTCACATCATAAAAAATATTATTTAGTTCCTGGTGACATGATTGCACTTTCTATACAGTAATTCCTCTAACTTTCCCTAAATATTTGGTCAGGAGTTTCATACACATAAATCTGTGTTGGTGATGGTGCTGCAAAGAATTAAAATACAAGACACAGAAAGGAGAATTTTTCCCACTTCTGCAAAGTTCAGTGTATTAAGAGTAGTATTGTTGGGAAGGACAGTAGTTTTAGACTTCTCACTGGGCATATACAACAAAGAAAATAAGTTATTGTCCAAGGTGATTCAAACAGGAGGAAATATTTTGGACAAAGCTGAGATGTAGACAGGTGAGAACAAATATTCTCAAATTGTTCTGAAAGTCATTATCTAGACAGGGGGGCTCCAATGCTTGATTTTCATATTCAAAATGCCACGTATAGGCTATACAATTCAGAAAGCCATAAACACTGTTGTGTTATTAAACTCTCCTTTTTTAGTAGTTCCATAGGAAAATATGAATTGCTATTTAATTAGCGGTGTGGCTCATAGACATTGTGTGCCCCAATTCTGAACAGCTACGTGTGAATAAGGAACATTGTTACATGTAAACACCATTATATACAGTAATTTGAATTCTTAGGATTATAGAACTTGAGTACCCTAAAGATGGTCAGGTCTAGCACAGTTGTTTAAAGGTGAGGCAAAAATAACTGAGATTACATAGTATATTATCTCTTCTAGCTCTAGGATTTTTTTTTCCTACTAAGAGTACAAAAGAGCTTCCTTTTTCTTCATTATTTACAAATAAACACGTATCAAAAACAGAAGCAAATATGCTTATCTTTTCTTTAGAAGCAAATGCCACAACTATAATTTGCTCCTTATTGAACAAATTTTTTTAATGAGAAGAGCAGCCTATTTTAAAGGAATGTATATATGTGTGTATACATATATACATGTGTGCATGTGCACAATCTCGTCTATGTTCAGTTATTTTTAAATACTTTCCTAGAATCCTTACTAGACTTTGTAATCACATCAATGGTAAAAAATCTTGTTAGAACTGATACAAATCTAGCACAGAAATAGATAAGTAGGGGTGCCTATGCTTGAATAAAAAACAATTTATAGTGAAAATGAACACCATTTCATTTGCCAGGATCGTACGTGTCAGGTATTTGGGGGTTTTAAGTAATAGCACAATATAAATTGAAAAGATGTTGTCTTCAGCAGAGAGTGACACAGGAGAGACACGGAAATCAGTTTCTGTAACGAGCAAGGGAAGGTCTAGGAGCCCCTAGCTCTTTGTTTAATGGCTGGTGTGTGTGGTCTTCCCTGTTTTATACGGTGGCTGTCAAAGGCAAGGGCTGGGACCAAGTGACAGGTTTACCTGCAGCACAAGCAAACAATAAGAAGAAAGAGATGCTGAAAATTACTTGCCAGTGATGTTGGAGAGAATTCTGATTTTTGATGGGAAACAAGAAAATTTCATGCAAATATGAGCCTCAGCAATCTTAAAATCACAGGAACTTTTGTATGGTTCCTGTTTCACCTTGTTTTCTTTTTGGCTGTTAAAATGCTTCCCAGATGATTCATGCCATGCCTTCATGTGTGACTTTTAAGACTATGTTACATGTCTGTGTAGTTATTATGGCTTTGAAGAATTCAGATTCTGAAAACATGGGTTGTAAACAGGGTGAATGAATGGAATCGGCAGGACAATGGTGAATTGAAACATTTGATTCTTGATCTTGTGTTCCTTGTGTTTTTATTATGATTTAATTATATTAACCATATTTCATTTATTATTATTCTTTTCTATTTGTTATAATTTCTATTGTTTTCACTTTTAATATTAAAACCAAGGCTTAAGGGGAATTCATTTACTACAACTTCTTCCTGCTAGAACTAGTATAGAATGTTATTCCTTGGACCCAAGTGTTTTGCTTTTGACCTAAGGAATCCTTATAAAATAGGGCCAGCAGCAGCATAATTTACCGTGTCTACAGATGTTGTATTCTTGCAGTATTTGTGCAGAGGGAAGTTTAACCAGCCATTTCTCAGACATTATCTTCTGTAAATCAAATTCATGAAACTGACCAAGTTCCTAAAGATAGTAGTAGAACACATTTAAGACTTAGCTTGAGAAAACACAGGGTGAATTCACAATGTTCTTTGAAAAAAATATTTCAGAGTAAGATGGAATTGTTCTGGTGTGCTATTGGTGCTGGTAAATAGAAAGTAAGGGGTAATTTTTAGATATAAAGGAAAGGTGTGTGTGTTGCCAATAAGGAGTGTAAAAATCAGAAAGAGAATCCAGGCGCGTTTCAATATTGTTCAACTCTTTGAACAGTAAGAGCTATGCAGAATCCTTCTGTGAACCATAGAAATAATAAATGCTGAATCCATTGGAACATAATCCCAATCAGCAAGATGCCACTGCCTTCCAGATTTCCTCACAGGCCCTGCTAATTCCATGCCAAAACTAGCAGTGGATTTCTTCCTTCAAATCTCCCCTAATGCCTTATTAGATTATTGTCACTGCTATCCGACCGTGCACTGTCCCTTCAGAGTCTTCATTTCCCTAGTGAGTCAGGTGGATACAGTTGGGTGTCTACAGGACATAGTCTAAGACCACAGTCTAAGACCACAAACCACCTCATTCCATGTGAAAATACGGAGATGAGATAAAAGAGAGCCAGGGGAACTTTAAAGTGTTCCTGGCAACCTCTTCATCGGTTGGATTACTGACTGGAAGCAAGCAAGGAAAAGGGATATGAAGAGTTTGGAGGATTTCTCTAGTTGATTGCCAAAGAAGAACTGGTCAGGGGGCAGGAATAACCAGGAGAAGGGTGAACTGGACCTTTCTGTGGACCGTAGGATGGTGTCTCTTCTGCCCTGGCTATACGTTATTCTGTGGTGAGTAAGATAGCTTTTCTTATTTTTCCTTTTGGCTTGAATGAAAGGGGAAGTATATACCCACTGGGTGACTTCTATACCAAATTGCAAAAGAAGTCAGGGGTGGTGTAGCTTGTATTTATGATGGGGTGGACTAGGGTAGCATAGAAAACATGTTTTCTCTGAGGCTAGAAGTGAGGATCATTGACTGTCTTACCTTCAGGATAGAAGATGCTCTAGGGAAACTGGAAGATGAAGGCAACTTCTACTCAGAAAACATTAGTCGGATCCTGGACAACTTGCTTGAAGGCTATGACAATCGGCTGCGCCCAGGATTTGGAGGTGAGTAGCTGCCTTTTTGCTAGACCAAACACCTGTAATTTCCTTCTTCCTTTATAGCCATTCCAAGACTCAGAGGGCTCAGAAAGGGAGTAGTTTATCAGAGTGGTAAGGCATAGGGTTTCAAGAGGCAGGCTATGCATGCATACCTTATTCTTTTCTGCCTCTTCCTCAATTAGTGACCTTATGGAAATTACTTGAACTCTAAGCCTCAGAATACTGGACTGAATTGTGTGTGTATGTACATGTTTGCTTCATAGACTGAGTGAGTGTGGGATAAGATTCCCCATGTTAAGCACTTCTTAGCATTTGTAGCATGAAAAAATATATCTATATCTATATCTATATCTATATCTATCTATGTATATGTAAGCATTATATTTATTGGAATGTCTTCCTCCTCCATTCCTTAATATTCCCTCAAATTTACTAGAACAATTTTAAATAAGGCAACTGATATAAGATTTCAGATTTGAAAGATCCACCTTGGCCCATGACTGGATTATCTTGGGATGGACTGCTGAATCTGGTCATGGGTAGAAGATTTGTGGAGTCATTAAGTTCAGTTTCCCTGTATATGACCGGTGATAATTAACCGTTTGGGTTAATTCCAGGTGCTGTCACTGAAGTCAAAACAGACATCTATGTAACCAGTTTTGGACCCGTGTCGGATGTGGAGATGGTGAGTGGGAGCTGATTGAGTTGGGTATTTTTACCTAGGAGAGGAGAGCTGAGTCCCACAACTGATGACAATGGGCCATCAAGCTTGGCTCTAGATTCAGGATGCAATATGTGTACATTCATGCTGTGAGGGCTCTGACATTAGGGCAGATTAGTGCTTAATTTTCACATTTCACTTAGGGCTCCACTGCAACATTTTAAGCTGAAGGATTTTTAAAGATTATATCCTCTCTGCCATCCACATATCATGCACTGATTCTTTTCCTACAAAGAAAAGAAGTTTTCCTATTGGAAGTCCTTATACAATTGCTTGAATTGGCAAGGCAAAACAAAACAAAATAATCACACCCCTGAAAAAAATCCCAAAGATTGTATGTCCTGTAAAAGTATATGAAGGCTATCTATGAAACTTTAAATACACCTGTCTTTTGAAGTACATCGTCAGTCGATTTTATTAAAACAGTAAAGAAGTACTTGGAACAACTCATGCATTCCACTTTTTACATTGCGGATGGACCAGTGGGTGTTCTGGGGACTCTGTTCCAGGTACAGATGGCTGTAGGATTCATAAGAAGCTATTTATAGTAAGCGCAGATGAAAACCTGAACTAGTTCTGTAGAACAAAGTGCATTATGATATTCTTTCATAGTGCTCAGGTAGCATTCCTTCCTGTGAAATTAAAATACACACACAAATGTGGAAATACATAACTATTTAAGTAGGTATCCCATTGCAATTTTATTAGGAAAATATAATCCTGGACAAATAGTGACTGGAGATTTTTTTTATCTTTTGCCTTCTGATTTGAGAAGAGAAGAAAAAAAAAGATGCAAAGAAAGAATAAAAGTGGAAGGAAAAGAGGGAGGGAGAAAGAAGAAAGAACAAGAACAAGGAAGATGGGGAGAGAACAAGAAAAGGCTTTATTAGGAGATAAGTTTCCTAAGACTTAAGAAGAAAGGAAAGTCACCATAACTCAGAATCCTGATTATTTTAGTATCATATGATTCATTCAAATACTGACTCACTCCAAGCAGAAACAACCAGTAGTTCAACAGCTACTGATCATTCAAGTCTGAGTGTTATTGGAATTTTATTTCAAACATGTGTCTCCTTTAAAATGTATTTGTAAAATATATTTGTATAGAAATAAATGTAGCTTGGATAATTATTGTATGACTATATGGTGTGCTATGTTTTTAAAACAAAATTACTACCAGTATAATAAGTCTCCTAAAGGAATTTAGGAGGTAGACAAAACAATTATTGGCATTGGTTGAATATAATTTTAAGTTGTTCTCAATATCTTTTGCAATAACGTTAGAATAATTCTTAAAATTTTTGTGTTATTTCATAAGTCAAAATCTGCAACTCCTGATATTGCTATTCAGATGTAAATGATGTTCTATTTGGAATAATCATGGAAAAATGATTTGTATGTTATCTGACAGCAGTATAAAATAGCTATGATGTGTGACCATAGCATGCTAATCAGTAAAGTTTATTCTTGGAACTTCCCTGAATGGTACCATTGCGCTCTGAGTCTCCTTTGCAGGTGAATGAGTTATGAAAAGAAAGGTTAGAACAACTGATTGCAAGAAGACAAGCACAAAGCCTAGTCTGTAAATACCAATATGTGTTTTTTTCTAAATTAAGGAAGGAGCTACAGGTAGGTTCATAAGTGGAGAGATGGATGACTAAACAGATAGATACAGAGTGAGAAAACTGAGGAACGACCGGGAGGAAGAAGGAGGTTTACACAAGACAGCACTATCTTTTTTGAGTTTTAGAAAAATAATGACTGTCCAAAATCATTATTTATTGATTATAATAATAGATCACACATCAGTTATAAAATTACTTACTTATTAAATTATTATTTTGTTTACTAAAGCTTTTGCCATAAGATGTTGTTTATTGCTTAAGTTTCAGAATTGGGTATGTAAGTTAGTATGAATTGTTTTTAATAAACCATCTACCCATCCTGTGTGAATATTTTCTTTTCTTTTAGGAGTACACAATGGATGTTTTCTTCCGCCAGACTTGGACTGATGAAAGGTTGAAGTTTGGGGGGCCAACTGAAATTCTGAGTTTAAATAACTTGATGGTCAGTAAAATCTGGACACCTGACACTTTTTTCAGGAATGGCAAAAAGTCAATTGCTCACAACATGACAACGCCTAATAAACTATTCCGAATAATGCAGAATGGAACAATTCTATACACCATGAGGTGAGGTTTCTCCATTTCTCTTTCTTCTGCCAATTCAAATTGTCCATGGTACTAACTCAGAAACATGTGCTTCAATGTCCCTAGGCTCACCATCAATGCTGACTGTCCCATGAGACTGGTTAACTTTCCTATGGATGGGCATGCATGTCCACTCAAGTTTGGAAGTTGTAAGTTACAAAAAGCTTCTGAGACTCAAGTAATGCAATTATATGATTCTAGTCAGAGACAAGAAAAACCAAAGAGAAATATTGCTATGATGCTTTCAGTATGATTCTAGGAATGTACTTATTGTCAATTGCACAGAGGTTTTAGTTACCACAATTAAAAAGTAAAGAAAATTTATGTCGCATTTTTCTTTTTTCTATAGACAATTCTTGTTTCAAATGAAAAAAAGACAACTAGTCATATTCACTGCTGTGTTTAATTTGTTTCAAATTCAGATGCTTACCCTAAAAGTGAAATCATATATACATGGAAAAAAGGACCACTTTACTCAGTAGAAGTCCCAGAAGAATCTTCTAGCCTCTTGCAGTATGATTTGATTGGACAAACAGTGTCCAGTGAGACAATTAAATCTAACACAGGTAAGAATTTGACACAGGTGACTCCAGAGCACATTTTCAAAACATTTATTTATTTTTCCCTGCATTTTCCCTGCGATTCCCACTGAAAACAATGGAGAAATGTGTCTCTTCTCTATTAGCTGCTGAGCAAGTAGGCTTTCATGAGTTGAAGAATGCCTTGCTTGTTTTCTTTCAGCCCATGCCAACTTAAAAACCTGCATGATTTATATTCACATGCAGTTCGTTTGCAGACTGTCGAGAGCAATAATAGTGATGTACGTATCTCCCAACAGGTGAATATGTAATAATGACAGTTTATTTCCACTTGCAAAGGAAGATGGGCTACTTCATGATACAGATATATACCCCGTGCATTATGACAGTCATACTTTCCCAGGTGTCTTTCTGGATTAATAAGGAGTCAGTGCCAGCAAGAACTGTCTTTGGTATGTTTCGCACTTTGTGTTCCATTTCCAGTCCTCCTCCACCTCTCATTGATTGTGTATTTGGGGTGAATAGTCACAAAGGAAATAGACTCCTACCTCATTCAGACACATATATTTGTAAAATGACCCTCATCTTATTGCAATGAATCAACAAAAAAAAAAATTGTCACAGCAAGAATTCTGGCTGGTTTCCTATGACTTTCAGGTGACCTATTTAGCTGTGTTTTGTGTTGATTTTCATTTTCATAAAGAAGGAAAAGTAGACAGGTAAAAACTGACTCGTAAATCCAGGAAAACAAAAGGCTAAGTAAGATATTGAACCTACTCATAGACAAATTATATTTATTGTTACTAGGTCAAATCATATTAAATTGTCATTTTGCAAGTCTAAAATATCACCAATTTCGTACTAAAGTGTTTCCATCCATTTTTGTGTTATAAAATCACTACTAGTTTTGATGGAGTAAAACAAAACAATAAGAAAAATATCTGTAACTAAAAAATACTATCAGCAATGAAACCCATTCTTTAGTGAATTTTCTTGATTCTAAATGTAGTAGACTTACTTACCGGATGTTGTGGTGCATGCCTATAATCCCAGTAACTTGGGAGGCTGAGGCAGGAGGATCACAAGTTCAAAGCCAGCCTCAGCAACTTAGCGAGGCCCTAAGCAACTGAGCAAGACACTGTGTTGAAGTAAAATAAAATAAGAAAGGTCTGACATTAAGCACCCTTGGGTTCAAACCCTGGTACAAATAAATAAATAAATAAAAATTTAGTAGTCTACAGGGAAGACCTGAGTTGAACTGAATCTTCCATAAATCCTGATTTCTTCAATTTAGTTATTCAATAAATTTCCTTTGAAAAACACAAAAGTGTATATCTTTATAACGATGTTGACAATCAATGTCATACAATGTCTGAAGTTCAAGCAGATAAACTGGTAAGGAGATTTACTCTCTCTCATGAGTAAATATTGTACCCTAAAACCAGGCTAAATAATTTTATTTAAAAAATTGAATAACTTACTTTTATGTTAATAGTCATACCAGATAGATTTCTCAACTGTAATGAGAAATATTAGCAGCTACTAAAATTAACTCAAAATTTAAGATTTTTCTTTTTTACCTGAGTGATAATAATGTGCTGTTTTCCTAAGCGGTAAACAACTAGAGCTACTCATGCCTTAGATTTTACAATTTAACTAATAGAGTTCATCAACTTTTTGAGAAGTTGCATTGTATAAGTCACTGCACTAAGATTGAATGACACAAAAATTACAGTACCTGTGATAATAATCACAAACAATTATGATTCAATAAGGTATCACAAATTACTCTGCAGTGAGCCAGTCTGCTCTCCCACCAGCATCTTCTCATTTGATCTCGCTCTTGGATTCCTGATGTTAATATTGAGCGTCTCATTCTCTCTCATTGTAGGTATCACCACTGTTTTAACGATGACCACTTTAAGCATCAGTGCGAGGCATTCCTTGCCCAAAGTGTCATATGCCACCGCTATGGATTGGTTCATAGCTGTGTGCTTTGCTTTCGTCTTTTCGGCTCTCATTGAGTTTGCAGCTGTTAACTACTTCACCAATCTACAGACCCAGAAGGCCAAAAGGAAGGCACAGCTCGCAGCCCAAGCTCCCGTGACGGTATCAAAGGCCACAGAGCCCTTGGAAGCAGAGATTGTTGTGGTAATTATTTTCTTCTCTAATGTTAACCACTAGTTAGAAAAACACAACCCAAATAGTGACCACACACAAATAAACAGCCCAAAATAATAAGCTACGTAGTTACAAGTTATACGACTAGTTCCAAGAGCAAGGCGGATTCTGCTTCCAACTTCACATATAAAAGCTAAGAAACAATCCTTCACTTATATCTTTGCTCCAAACTTTCTCCATCTTCTTTCATTATCTGTGCCTGTACAGGCAGATCC